>ML107738.1:16698-49014 GCA_003697995.1 Taxidea taxus jeffersonii | reverse complement strand
CCAAGAGCCTTCCCTGTCCCCGCTTCTGGGTACATCACCCAGTTTCCAGCACGGGCTGTGGACTTAAACTGCCTGATTCAAAGCCTAGCATCATGCTGCGTGGCCTTAGGAATGCTGCCTAACCTCTCTGAGCTTTGTTCCCTCACTAATGAAATAGGAATAATAGCAGTATTTACCTTTGCAGCCTGAGGATCAAATGAGATAACACGTTAATGTCTGGAGGTTGACCCAGCGTCCGGCTCACGGGAAACACCCCCAAAATGTCGGCCATCACCACCCACGCTGAATAAGTGAATGGATTAGGCAATGAGGAGCTCTCTAATTTCAACCCAGGAATCTGAAAGATGTCCCTTTCTTCACCTTAAAAAAATCCAGGGAGGTGTTTAGTGGCCAAGACCCTAATCTACTCGTGCTTTGATGGCAAATGGTTGGCCACAAACATCAATCCTGATGCATGTTAACATGCAGAGAAAATCAACCAACACGACGGGGAATCGTGGAATCCTTGCTTGGAGGGGACCCGAAAGGCCACCTGTTCCTTCTTCCTATCCCCCCGTCCATGATCACTGTTGTTTGCTTCATTCTAACGATGGAGACATTAAATTAAATGAGTACTAAGATTTTTCCCAGTGCCACGAATGATAGATATTATTGTCCTCTATCAACTAAGAAACGGAGGCACAGAGAGGGTAAGCAACCTTCCCCAGGTTACACAGCTCTGACACAGCACATCTGAGACCAAGCCCCAGGTGTCTCTGCCCTGTGTATTTCACTGCATCCCAAGGTCTTCAGACAAAGGAAAACATCACTTGCTGAGCTGAATGAATAGCCTTTTCTGCCTTTAGAAATGGAGGTATGATAGTCAGAGCCTGGATTTCAGTAGAATGTCATTTTTAATGTCCTCTCCTGACCCCATTTAAAGCTTCTCTCCTCCACTCTCCACTTTCCCAAAGGCCAGGGGAGCAGTTCATAAAGCAGCATTTTCCTGGGTGACACTTTCCTCAATACAGGGGTCGAAATCCTTGGTCCCTCGGAAATAACCTGCTAACGACAGTATCCCTCTGAAGCCCGGTGGATAATAAACAGCCTTTTGTCCTTTCTCTGCGGCTCCTGCCTACTGGGTTGTTGAGTCAGATGGCAGCTGCCCCTGATAAGGGTCTTCTGGAACCTTCCCGGAGCTCCCTACTCCTTTCGGTTGGGGCAAGGCTGCCGGGAGAAGCAGGCAGGAAGCCGTGTCCAGAGGACTTCCGTCCCAGCTCTGCTGCTTGCGGGCTGTGCGTCCGTCCGTGGGGAGAGTCACTTTGGCTCTCTGAGCCTGGCCTGTGATGCTAGGGACCGTTTAACAAGTGTGCAGGCGCCTGGAGCTGTGCTAGGGGCAGGGATCCTGTTTGCAAATGCCCTTTGCTCACGGGAGCAGAATTAGGAAGGAAAGGACAAAGAGCCCCACAGAGGAGCAGGTACACTTGCCACCAAGCCAAGTCCCACAGGAGGAAGCAACATCGTGCTATGAGAACGTGTACCAGGGAGACTGGCCAGGTCCGCAGGAGGCAGCGTTCGGCTAAACGCCTGACTTTGGCTCAGGTCGTGATCCCGGGGTCCTGGGATGGAGTCCCGCATTGGGCTCCTTGCTCAGCGGGGAGCCTGCTTCTCCCTCTGCTGCTCCCCCTGCTGCTCCCCCTGCTTGTGTGCTCTCTGTCTTTCAAATAAATAAACACCATCTTTAAAAAAGAGAGAGAGAGGGGCGCCTGGGTGGCTCAGTGGGTTGGAGCCGCTGCCTTCGGCTCGGGTCATAGATCCCAGGGTCGTGGGATCGAGCCCCATATCGGGCTCTCTGCTCTGCGGACAGCCTGCTTCCTCCTCTCTCTCTGCCTTTCTGCCTACTTGTGATCTCTGTCAAATAAATAAATAAAATATTAAAAAAAAAAAAGAGAGAGAGAGAGAATAGTTTGCCAAGATGAGGTAGAAACTGAAATCATAGTTTGGCTCTGGGGGCATGACCTGCTCTCTGGGTATCCCAGATCTGTCCACCCAGGGGCTCTCTTTCCTCTCTGAGCAGACGTGGGTCTGCTTGATGATCTCCCTCTGCGATGGGAAGTCCCACGGGGGACGCGTACCCACAGTGACATAAATGAAACTCTTTTTTCCCTGTTATTTCCCACCCCACCCAAAAACGGATGGATGCTTTTCAACTGCGTGGGTTTTGGAAGGTGAGTGTGGAGAGAGTTTACAAAATACAGGACAGGCGGCCTCAAGGGAGCTCCTGAACAGAGGAATGGGGGACGTGAGGGAGCATCTCAAAGAGGGAGCCAGTCACCCACCAAAGGAAGAGTCTGAGCTATAACCAGAAGCCCCCATGTCTGCAGACCAGGGGAGAAACACCACATGTGCTTGGTGCGACCTACCAAGGACGCAACTGTGGTTTCCGATGTGACCCCTAGTTGGAGGTCAAGGGCAGGTGTCTGCACTATAGGGGTTGATCTGTGATTCCGCTGCTTCTCACTAGGGGATGTCTGGGTCAAGGCTCCAAGATGTGGAGCAACAAAGCATTAATTTATTTCACAATCCCCAGAAAAGGTAGCTAGTTCCGATGGGTGTCAAATCACAGATGTACTGATTCATTCACTGCACAAACACTTCAGCGTTTACTATGTGTCAATCCCTAGGCTGAGTGTGAAGGATATGGAAATAAAAAGACACTGTCCCCACCTTAAAAGAGAACATAGTCTGATTCGGAGATGAAGGCATTTGCTCTTCTGGACGTTGAGTTGGAGTTGAGTTGATAGTGCGACTCAAAGTCCTCCCCCTAAATGAGATGGACAGGCTGTCCTCTCTATGCAGCTAGTCCCCACACTAAATCACATCGTGTGACCCAAGGCCCCCGGCTAAACCAAGAAGCTATCAGGCATGCCACGGCAAGGGCTTAGAAATTACCCCTCAGAAGCCAACGGCCAAGACCTCTTTCTGGGCGGGGTTAAAGTCTTCACTACCGTCCATGTGACTAATGGCCATTTCCTTAGCTTCTCTGAGCCTCTGGAGTTCCTCATCTGTAAGCCAGAAATGAATCAGACTGCCTCACATATCTGTGATGGTGGTAACAGGAGAGAGTGGGTGTGAAGTCCCAGCACATCCTCTGCACTTCAAAAATGGAAGCCATGATGACGATGATGATGATGGCGGCGACCCGGAGGAGGAGGAAGCCATGCTGAAGGTACTGAGGATGTTGCTCCCAAGGCTCCCTCAGGAGGGAAGATCCTGGGTAGAAGCCACTTGTCACCACCCCACCCTCATCCCTCTTAAGCCACATCATAAACACTGTCCTCATCCTTCTCGGGGGCGGGGGGCCTTGCCGGCGGGCTACTCAGGAAGCTTCCCTCTTTATCTTCTCTTCACATAACGGTTCTGGAAATGGTTCCCTCATCATGGTCCCCTCCCCCTAGGTCAGTGACAGCTCACCCAACAAAAGCCATCTCAGAGAAACGGCCTTGTACCTCCTCACAGAATACTGCTCCCTTTCGCCAGCCTGGCTTATCGCGGTCCACTGTCTGGCCCACACAAGGGAAGCCTTAATGGGAGACACTCTTGCCAGAGGGATCTGTGCCTGAATGGTGTCTTTCTGTTGTGTGAAATGGGTCTGAGGAGCAGTTTCAAAGCTTCTCCCTGGAACAGGCTCGAAGACAGTCTCTGTCTTGGTTGTTTCCAGAGTCTTCTCTCCCATGACATTCAAGCCTATCGACTCCCAGCATCCCCTCCCGCGTGGCTCAGAGGAGGCCCAGAGACCTGACCACGGAGCACAGCCCAAGGCTGAGACACATGATGGACACCACCCACAATGTCCTCAGCACAATGCCAATGCCACGCCACGGACAGTCGCTCTTCAGGCTGTCGGGGGTTGCAGAGGAGACGAGAGAGGAGAAGCAGCAGGAAGCTGGCCACCGTGAGACACGACCAGCTTTGTTCAGATGGGGCCTGGCTTCCTACCCAAGTTCTGTAAATAACTCACGGTGCGACATGGCGGTCACCTCGTCTGTCAGATACGAATGTCTCACAGCACAGTGTGAAACGCTTTGTGTGGACTGTTGAGTCCCCGCATCGAGTCTACGAGGAGGTAGGGGCGATCTTCAGTCTCATTTTATACATTAAAGACTCTGAGGCGAGAGAGTGAAGTGACCCGGCCAAAGTCACAGCCACTCAGTGACGGAATCGAGATCGGAACCCCGAGCTGTGGGACACAGTCAGTCCCCATTACTTCTCAGATCACCTGCCTTTCCTCGCCGACTGGAACGCCTGGCCACGCCCCAGCAGAGAATCCGCGGTGGGGCAAACTGTCAGCTGGGAGTTGCCCCCCAAGCCCCGCTGTAGGCTCGGAGCCTGCAGGGATGTTATCCAAGGGCAACAGGGACACCAAAATCCGGCCAAAGGAAGATTTTGCTATTCACCAACACGAAAATGGTAATATTATCTGGGTCGGGCGGGGCTCTTTTGCTTGTAACCGAAACCGAGGTCACACCGGACTTAACAAACGTCAGAGGACGTTTATCTGTATGTGTAAGTGCAAAGTGCAGCAGAGGCTTCAGGTGAAGTTCGATCATTCTGTTGGCATCTCTCCCTCTCTGCTTCTCCGTGCTTGTCTATCTCATACACACACACGCACCCCACCCCGCTCTCTTCTTGTTGCGCTCCCCTCGAGATAGGCTTTTCCTGCCCGGCAGCAGCCACATCCCCCCTCAAATCCTGATTGGCTCAGCAGCAGTCACATCCCCAGCCCTGAACCAATCACCGAAGCCCAGGTTGGAGCCCTGAACGGGTCCCTGGAGCCAGGTGGAGTCTGGTGCTCAGCCTTGTGGTCCAGCCATCATCCAGGTGCCCTGAGTAGTTCCCAAGGGGAAGATGATGCAGTGGACAGTACCTGGTATACAGTAGGTGCTTAACAGCATCTGGTCTCTCCCTTCATGATCCTTTCTAATCTGTATCGAAAGTTCCTCCTCCTGTGTCCCATTGCCTCATTCTCCCATGAGGATGCCAGCATCAGGCTGGGCTTCATGGGCATGCCACCAGTGTGGTCATTTAGGGCCCCACGTTTGAAGGAGCCCCCACACACGGCTCCTGGGTAGGAATTTATCATAAGAAAATAATCACGAATGAAAACAAGCTGAGCATATAAAAGCGTGTTCGAGAAACCATTATTTGTAATAACGAGGCTGGAACTATTCTCCACGTCCAACAGACTAACACGGTAATACCAATGAATATTACGGGATACCCATATGCCAGAATAGTATGCAACCATTGAAAATAGTGTTTTGAATCCTTTTTAGGAGGCAGGCAGTGCTTACCAGTGCTGTGCAACTTACGAGCTGTGTAAAAAAATAGGCACCCTAATAAAATAGGATGGTAACGGCAGCAGTCCAATGGTAACAGTGATACAAGGAAGGACTGTGGTTAGTTTTTTATTTTATTCCTTCTGTTTGTCCTGATCGCCCAAGTTTTCTCCAATAAACATATATTGTTTCTGTAACTTAAAAAAAGAACAGGGGTGCCTGGGTGACACGGTTGAGGGTCCGACTCTTGATTTGGGCTCAGGTCATGATCTCAGGGTCGTGAGATCGAGCCCTGCATCAGGCTCTGAGCTCAGCACAGAGTCTGCTTGAGATTCTCTCTCTCTCTCTCCCTCTGCCTCTGCCCCTCTCCCCAACTCATGCACGCTCTCTCTTTCTAATAAATAAATAAAATCTTTTAAAAAAAGAACAACAACAAAAAGAGCAGATAAACATAAAACCACACACATTTCAGGTTTGGAGGAGACTCCATGAGTGAAAAAGACACATTACCATTTTGGATCTTGAAGTAGGAAGAGTGCTGACTACATCAGGAACCATGAGGCTGATTCCACAAAAGAAGGTTCCCTTTGTAAGTCATGCTGAGAAGCTCTGACAAGAGCTGGGGATCGGGAGGGAGGTGTGGTTTATCTGCCCTTTTCTCCTGAGTAACACAGGAGCCTTCCCCAGCTCAGGGACTGACCCCTTAACTCCAATTCCTCATATCCATGCAGCCACCCACCTACTCAACACTGTGTCCATCACCTGCTTTGAATATCTGATGTTGTCCAAAGCCCTTGAATTTATTTCTTGTTAAAGACTGTATTTATTTACTTTAGAGAGACAGTGACAGAGATAATGAGAGAGCACAAGCGGGGAGGGGAAGGGAGAAGCAGGCTCCCCGCCAAGGAAGGAGCCCGATGTGGGACTCGATCCCAGGACCCTGAGTTCATGACCTAAGCCAAAGGCAGCTGCGTAACCGACTGAGCCACCCAGGTGCCCCCCAAAGGCCTTGAATTTAAATGGGGAATCAGAGTAAGAAGTCCTCACAACATAGATAACAAAGACTGCTTGGTTCCTAATAAGAGTGACTTGTGCGTTCCCCACTAAGCTATTTAACCAGCTGTAACATCCAGCACGATTATGTTCATCCCATTCATTCATTTAATCCTCATTCACGGAGCGCACACAGTTTTGGGCACGAAGATAGCGTTCTCAAACGCTGTACACGAAGAGTACACGAAGCGGTGTGGGCAGTCTTACAACGCACCTGAGGGGCTCCACGCAGGGCAGGCTGAACTACCCCCCCCCCCATGATAACAACAGAGGGTACCCTTCAGGCGCGTAGAGTCTAGGGGGACATAGAAACCATTGTTAATTTATTAGAAAAACGTTACTAGCATGAAAATAACCCCAACACCTCAGCTAGAAAATCCTAACTACCTTTGACATAAGACTTAGTATGAATCAGGAATTGTACGAAACCCGATATACCCCGTTTAATCCCCGCACCCACTCTGGGAGTCCGAATTATTACTCCCATTTAAAGAAAATTGAGGAATGAATGCATTTACCCATGGTGGACTGTCAAGAAATGGCAGATCCAAGACACAAGCTCAGGGTTTCTAACACCAACACTGTGCTCCTAGTCAGTCCAACAGCCGGTGCGATAAGCACACTGTGGTGACTAATGCTTTGAATAACGCACCTTGGGGGGGCACTGGGGAGCCCAAGGGGGCTGGGGGAGGCTTCAGGGCGCTGTGTCAAGTGCCCGAGCTGAGTGCTGGAGAAGAATTGGAGCTAGATGGGCAAAGAAGGTTTGACTTCTTCTTTGCTGATTGGGATGCCTTTAATTTCTTTCTGTTGTCTGATTGCTGAGGCTAGGACTTCTAGTACGATGTTGAATAGCGGTGGTGATAACGGACAGCCCTGCCATGTTCCTGAGCTTAGCAGAGAAGCTCTCAGTTCTTCCCCATTGAGAATGATATTCGCGGCGGGTTTTTCATAGATGGCTTTGATGATATTGAGGTAGGTGCCCTCTGTCCCTACACTTCGGAGAGTTTTGATCAGGATGGATGGGCAAAGGAGGGAGAGGCCAGGTTTGTGGCCAGGTGTGAGCTTGGCCCATGTTTGGGAAGCTTCCTTGGGCTTGGAGAGAGTTATATTCTGATGGATTCCAGGCAAAGGCAGCTAACAGGCTGGAGAGAGTGTGGCAAGTAGACACTGTGGAGCAATGGAGTGAAAATTCATCAATTTTAGGTTTTTGAAGGCTCACTGGGTGATCTATCAGGATCTGTTACAGAACAATCTGTTACAGAACTATCCTTGTCTACAGGGAATGGGATTACCGGACCCCAGAAAGCCACCTGAAAACATTTCGGAACCAGTAAGAAAAGACTGCAAGATGACATAAACACACAGGAATCAATAGCCTTCTTACACGTTTGCAATAAGCCGTTAAAAAAACATCACGGCCAACAAGCCCATTCCCCCATCGCAGCAGAAGTAATTTGCAAAAATAATTTGCTTTTACACCCTTAAGGAATAAACTTGACTATATGAAGAAAACTGCAAAACTTTACTGAGGAACATTCACAAATACCTCGGCTTCATGTAGAAACATGTTGTTGTCTTAAAAGGCAAGACGTGGTATTATCAATAGGTTTCTCTTTTAATTAATTTACTGGTTTAATGCAATTACAATATAAATCCTGGCGGGATGGTTTTTGGGAAATGGGGCTGAGTCTAAAATGCATTTGGAGAACTGCCTGGGTTAAAGGAGCCAAGAGAGAAAAAAAATGAAGGACAGTAACAAGGTGGGATTATAATATATTTAATATCCGTGAGTGCTGGGGGTGGGGGGAAATAAATTTTAAAAGGCGTCACTGTTGCAAAAAGGCAGATTAATGTGACAGAGGGGAGACAGTGGCAGCAGATGCTGAAGCAACGCACAGAGTAAATTTGTGATCAAAGTGTTTCAAATCGTGTGGCATAGAAGGATTATTCGATCAACCGTGATGAAGCAACTGGCTAACGACAGGGAGAAAAAATAGATGGTTCTCTACCTTAGCATTATGCCAAGCAAAACCCCTGGTGGCTGAGCTCACCATTCTTAGGGAGTTTCTAAGCGGCTTCTTCCAGCCTTCTGAATTTGATGCAGCTCTATCCTGCTCAGTAAATTCTGCTGTGTGAAGGAGTAAATTATACATCTGCCTCCTTCTGGTCCATAAACTCAAGGAGGGAAAGATGGCTTAACACTTGGTAATTCCCGAGCCTCATAAACCATGCTGTAGCCATAACTCTCAACAAATATTAATTGAGTGCAAAAATCACAATCACAGGACAGCTGTTTCTCCTTTCCCCAACTTCTTTTGAGCTTTTGTGCATTATCATCTGATCTATTGCTCTCTCATCTCCTGGATGACTCTCATTAGAGCATGGATGGGAGGGGCCCCGAAAAGAGAAAACCATTTCAGGATCTGAGACACATCCCCTCAGTTCTGTGTTCGACGAATGTGTGTCAAGCACTTACGACGCGCTAGGCAGAGCTTCGAAGGCCGAGGAGTCCAAGTTGTGAGAGTCTGGGGTTGGGCCACTTTCTGTGTCTTTTCCCAGCTCTTTTCCTACTGGGTGACTCCAGACAATCTTCTATATTCCCGAGTCATTTCTGTGATGTTTCTCCTCTGTGGGCCATGAGAAAGAGGACAATCACGGGGCAAGCTCTTCATGCAGCAATAATGTCTACGTGAAATGGCATCTTCTGGAAATTGCCCTGATGGGTATGGAGAGGCCTTCCTCCTTCTGCTGGGGAGATGGCACGATCTCCCCAGAAATGCTGGCCGGGAAAAAGGAAGATTGGGTTCTACCTTCTCTTCTTTCAACCAACCAGCAGATCCTTTCTTTGGTTCTGGTCAGCATGGGCTTGCCCTCCAGTTTCCCGTAGCAAGACCCCTCACGTCTTCATTGTTACTGGTTCTACAGCTCCGGCTCTCTGACCCGATCACGGCGGCTGATTTATTAGAACACACACACCCATGGGGGTCTTCTTTGGCAAAATGGACTCATGACAAGATGTGAAGTCATTCAATCTGAATTCTTCATGTGTCTACACCGCAGTCGCCTCTATCTCTCTCACTACCTCCAGGGACAAAACAAGGAACCTAGGGCTCATTCTTGGAGATTTTCTTTGTCATCACTGTCATCATCTCCACCATCAGGCCACGGGCTGAGCAGTGCACGTCCCGGATGACCTTCAACACATCCGGTCCTCAGTACTGCCTTAGGACATGGACTGCTCTTGAGGCTACTAGCTTAATTTAGCCAAGCTGATTTCTGATCCATTTTTGCATTATATAATACACCCAGAGCAGTGTCATTTCCTCTGATTTCTAATTTTATTACCCTTATTTTCCTCCGGATCAATTCTTCACATAAATATTGGCGAAAAGTGTTCAGCATCACTGTGATACTCCCACTTTTGACCCTGTGAATGTTTAACCCCATCATTCAAAATTTTGATGTGTGGGGAAATCTTTCTGTATTTCTAAATACAGATCTTCAATTAGAATTATCCGCAAGTGATCAATTTATGTTGATAGGGCATTTTCTTTTATGAATTTTATTTTTTATTTCTTCTTATTTTTTTTAGATTTTACTTATTTGGCAGAGATACAGCGAGAGAAGGAACACAAGCAGGGGCAGTGGGAGAGGACCCTGGGATCATGACCTGAGCTGAACAACTTAACATGCTTAACAACTGAGCCACAGAGGCACCCTCTTTTAAGGATTTTATTAAATCAGGGGGCGCCTGGGTGGCTCAGTGGGTTAAAGCCTCTGCCTTTGGCTCAGGTCATGATCCCAGGGTCCTGGGATCGAGCCCCGCATTGGGCTCTCTGCTCAGCAGGGAGCCTGCTTCCACCTCTCTCTCTGCCTGCCTCTCTGCCTACTTGTGATCTCTGTCTGTCAAATAAACAAAATCTTTATAAAAAAAAAAGAATTTTATTAAATCAGTTTATATCATCATTTTTCCATACATTGCAATTTTTTCCCCCTAGAATTCATTTTCCTTCTCTCTTTTCCTTCTTTCCTACTCCTTCCTCCCTGATTTCCTCCCACTGGTTTGGACCGAGCAAGTTGGGATACACGTGGTGAGAAGGTGCAGCTCTTGTAAGGATCAGAGCCTGGGTGGGATGAGAAAGGTATCCATTCAGTGATGGTAGGAGATTGGCTACATACAGGGAGTTCGATCAAATAAGTAAATGCACTGAGCATCACATGAGCCAGTTTCCTCTCTGCAGGATAAAGGGTACTTACAAATACGGAAAGGGAGAAAACCAGTAGGAACAAATATATTTACATATTATGATTATGTATTATATTTTGTGATATATTTATAATGGAAAAAATATATATCCTGATTCTGCCTAGGAATAATAACACTCCAATAGTCATCAGCACACTTCATGCCCAGATCTTGATTTGCAAATGCCATTAGGTTAATACCCAAAATATAATGCACCAAGAGGGATACGTCTTCATCTCTATGGTATTCCTGCCAAAGACTTACTAATCAAATCTAGCAGTCACAAGGAAATATCTGACAAACCCCAAATAAGGGAAAGTTTACAGAAGAATTGGTTTATAATCCTTGAAAGTATCCAGGTCACAGAGTCAAGGAAAGACTTTCCAATTGTTCTAGATGGAAAGAGACACTGTAACAAAAATGTAACATGTGATTTTGGAATTGCAGTCTGAGAAAGACAGTTACATATGATTTCACTCATAGGTGGAATTTAAGAAACAAAACAGAGGATCCTAGGGAAGGGAGGGGAAAATAAAATAAGATGAAACCAGAAAGGGAGACAAACCATAAGACTCTTAAGTCTAGGACACAAACTGAGGGTTGCTGGAGGGGAGGTGGGTGGAGGGATGGGGTAACTGGGGGACGGGCATGAAGGGGGGCACCTGAAGTAATGAGCACTGGGTGTGATATACAAATGATGAATCACCGAGCTCTACCTCTGAAACTATAATACACTACATGTTAATTGATTGAATTTAAAGAAAATAAAACTAAAAATAAATAAAAGAAGGACACATAAAAAATAAAGGACATGATTAGGACAAGTGGCAAAACTAGAATGGCATCCATTGATTAGATGGCAAAAATATATCAGTATTAATTCCTGATTTTGATGGCTATACTATAGTTATTTAGGAGAATATCTTTGTCCTGGGAGATATTTAAGTATTTGGGAATCATGAGGCATTATGTCGGCAAAGCATTTACAAAGGGTTCAAAAGTCTTATCAGACCGTCCCTGTAGTGTTTATGTTTAAAATAATTTTGAAATACAAAGTCCAAAATTTGATATTTCCATTGTTAAATATAAACTATTACATACAATATATAAGTATATTATATACATGAAGGTTATGTATTATATATATTATATACATAATAGTAATATATTTTATATATTATGCTCAATACATTGCCTTATTTGATGAAACTCCCTGTATATAGCCAATCTCCAACCATCACTGAATATAAACTATTTCATATAAACCAAGAGAGGTGCAGACAGTAACTTCACAGACAGACAAAAAAGGAATCAAATGAAAAAGCAGGCAAGGGGCGCCTGGGTGGCTCAGTGGGTTAAAGCCTCTGCCTTCGGCTCAGGTCGTGATCCCAGGGTCCTGGGATCAAGCCCCGCATCCGGCTCTCTGCTCGGCAGGGAGCCTGCTCCCCCCCACCCCCTGTCTCTGCCTGCTTCTCTGCCTGCTTGTGATCTCCCTCTGTCAAACAAATAAATGAAATATTTAAAAAAATAAAAAATAATAAAAACCGGATGTGTGGCCTTGGATGCACACAAGAGTCGAGGTGGCAGGACACGAAGCTTGTCTCTTATCCTACCACTCATCTTGGATGCAGAGGACAGAACAAGTGAACTTTAAGACTCTTGTAATCTGAGGTTTCAGGGTGCCTGTGGGAAAATTTGCACATTCAGTGAGAAGCAGATGGTCACTGCAGGAAGAGCCCTGGCTTTCGAATCCAACAGCCTTGATCTTAGACCCCAGCTCCACTGTGCCTAAGCAGGAGCCACTGGGTAAAGCAGCTGACCTTCAAAGAACTAATCGCCTGAGCTGTGAAGATGGGAAGGGTGTTGTTAACATTTAGAATTTGGGGAATTGAAGGAGATAATATATGGAATGCTTTATCCCTAGTGCTTAATAGACAAGAGCCGTTCAATGACCAAAGAAGAAAAAGTCCTTAAACCATCAAGGTGAGGGGATTAAGTGGCTAGAGGTTGGTGACTATAAGGCGTCCTGTACTGCCCAGAATTTTCTGTGATGATAGAATGTCCTATATCAGTATTGCCCTGTACGTCTCCCGTTAGACACAAGAGACTACTGAGTGGTTTGAAATGTGGCCAGTATGAAAGAGGAACGGAATTTTTAATTTAATATAAACTAATTTAAATGTGCACAGCCACAGTGAATTAGCTACAGCACTGAACCACAGAGTCAAAGACGTAGACGCGTTCCAGCTTCCCTCCAACACTCTTACATAAATAACCCCCAAATGTATCCGCGTCAAACCATGTAGACCCTGATGGAAGGAACCGGAAGCGCCAGACACCACAATTTCGGGATTCAAATTATTTCATGAAATACACACAATTCGCCTCTCTGTTTTCCATACACGGCAATATTCTGTCATGTGCGTGCCAGACCCGCCACAAGGTTCAGGAAAATGCCAGAAATAAACTGCAGAGTGGCCAACTATTTCTGGGGCACCTGGGTGGCTCAGTCAGGTAAAAATCTGCCGGCAGCTCAGGTCCTGGTCTCAGGGGTCCTGGGATCCAGCCCCGCACTGAACTCCCTGCTCATCAGGGAGCCTGCTTCTCCTCCTCCCTCTGCTTCCTCCCCACTGCTTGTGCTCTCTCGTGAATAAATGAACAAATAAAATCTTAAAAAACAAAACTCCAGAGTGGATACTGTGTAGGATATTGTGGTAAGAATCACACTTGCCCAGATCTTTGCTTGAGATCTGTGTCTTTCTCTGTTCTCAGATAAGTCCCTTCTCCTGATGGATTGACTGATGGATGGATTCAGTCGTGGATCCATCATTCACTGAGAGGGGATTATGTTTCACGCACAGCACTGGGCATGGGAGATAAATCAGAAAACCAACAGAGACAGCCCTGCCGCCTCGAAACTTACAGTCTACTGGGGACTCGGCTTTAACAAATGCCTTTGATGCCTTGATTCCACACATAGCTCATGTCTTAATTACGGTTAAGAGTTACTGATCATTCAAAAACTTAGTGCTTTAAAATTGTAATTTGGGGGCACCTGGGTGGCTCAGTGGGTTGAAGCCGCTGCCTTCGGCTCAGGTCATGATCCCAGGGTCGTGGGATCGAGCCCCGCATCAGGCTCTCTGCTCTGCGGACAGCCTGCTTCCTCCTCTCTCTCTGCCTCTCTGCCTACTTGTGATTTCTGTCAAATAAATAAATAAAATCTTTTAAAAAAATTGTAATTTGTTCTTTCGTGGTTTCTGTAAATCAGGAACTAGAGCGCAGCTGGGCTGGGCAATCTGGTGTGGTGGGGGGTGGGGCGGCAGGGGTGACGATCTCTCATGAGCTGCTGTTAGGTGGCGACTAGCTTGACAGTCACTCCTTTGCTCAGCCATTGGTGCCAGAGGGACTCAGAGTGACGGAAGCTCACACCCAAGGGCTCCCTGGCCATCTTTCTCTAGCTCTGAGATTCTTCCATGGGCAGATGTAGGCTCCATGGCCTCCTTGCTTGGCTTAGGCTCCAAAGGCAGGAGGGGAAAGAGAGGGAGAGAGCAGCAGCTGGAAGCTCCTTTGTCGTTTATGACCTGGCCTTGGAAGTCCTGCAGCATGCCTTCCTGCTTGTTCTGTTGGTTAAGGCAGTCACGATGATCCACCCGCCATTCCATTTTAAGGAAAGGAAATATGGATCCCAGTGCTTGAAGGAGTGTCAATGTCCCAGGAAGAGAAGAACATATGGGGCTGGAAATATATCTATATGGTCATCTTTAGAAAACACCATCTCCCAGAAAGGGGAACCCTCCTACACTGTTGGTGGGGATGCAAGCTGGTGCAGCCACTCTGGAAAACAGCTTGGAGGTTCCTCAAAAAGTTGAAAATAGAGCTACCCTACGACCCAGCAACTGCACTACTGGGTATTTACCCTAAAGATACAAATGTAGTGACCCGAAGGGGCACGTGCACCCGAATGTTTATAGCAGCAATGTCCACAATAGTCAGACTATGGAGAGAACCTAGATGTCCATCAACAGATGAATGGATAAAGAAGATGTGGTACTCTCACACACACACACACACACACACACACACACACACACACACAGGAATACTATGCAGCCATCAAAAATGAAATCTTGCCATTTGCAACCAAGTGGATGGAACTGGAGGGTATTATGCTGAGTGAAATAAGTCAATCAGAGAAAGACAATTAGCATATGATCTCACTGATGTGAGGAATCTAAGAAACAAGACAGAAAATCATGGGGGAAGGAAGGGAAAAATGAAACAACGTGAACCCAGAAAGGAAAACAAACCATAAGAAACTCTTAATCTCAGGAAACAAACAGGGTTACTGGGGAGGAGGCGGTAAGGAGGAATGGGATAGCTGGGTGATGGACATTGGGGAGGGTGTGTGCTATGGTGAGCGCTGTGAATTGTATCAGACTGATGCTTCGGGGGCACCTGGGTGGCTCAGCTGTTAAGCGTCTGCCTTAGGCTCAGGTCATGATCCCGGGGTCCTGGGATCGAGCCCCACATCGGGCTCTCTGCTCAGCAGGGAGCCTGCCTCCCCTCTCTCTCCGCCTGCCTCTCTGCCTACTTGTGATCTCTGTCAAATAAATAAATACAAATCTTTTTTAAAAAAGGTAAATAAACACCATCTTTTCGGCCACACCTCCAACGGACAGCTCTCTGACCTCAGAATCACCTTGCAGTAGAGACATCCCACCTCAAGCAAGTACCATGTGGTTTTCTGCTTCCTGTCCCAGAAACTTCTCCATTGCTGCAGGCAAGTGTCTGGCTCATGTGCAAGCAAAGGCTGGAAAAGTGGGCAGTTAACACTCCTTCAGGGCACCCTCAACCACTAGCGTGAATGGAACCGATGGCTAAAGACCCCGGCCGACCTTTCTTTCTGGAAGAGATTCTCTGGAGTCTTCAGAATGTCCTGTTGCAAAGGTCTGTTTGAAGAGCTTCGTCGTCTTCCAGCTGTGCGACCTCCCCGGAGCCCCAGGGTCCTCATCTGCCAAATGGGGATGATAAAATGATCTACCTCCTAGGATGGCTCCAAGACCAATGGGATGATTCGTGCCATGCCCACAGCACGAACTGCTCAACAGGGGGCTGCTGCTGCGGTGTCGATGGCCCCTGGTCTCTGGAGGGATCCCCAGAATCTCTCGAGGTTGGGAACACAGCCGTAGGGTCTAAATCCATGTTAAGTGAGGGTCCCGGTGCGTGCCCCACGAGGAGGAAGCAAACGCTCTTTCCTGGCCCCCAGCCTGCCGACCTCAGAGCCCGAAGACGTGAAGAGGGGCAGGCTGGCTCACGGGGAGGACCTCTGAATCGGACTGGAAACTTAAGAGACGCACCCCGCCTCCTTCTGCTCGCTGAGAAGGAAAAACATTGCTATAAAGATAAGAGAAAGGGGATTTAAGAACTGCGGGGATATGCTCTCAAGGTTTCATAAATCCATTCTCTCACGGTGAGCAGCAGTTTATCACGATGTCTGGATTTGGCAGACTCTCAGCAGCTGGCTCGTCAGATGATGCCTTCTGCACGCGCGCCATCGAGTAGTTCTGCGAGGGCAACGACGCACGTGCACTTTGAGCACTTCTGTAACTCCAGCAGATTAGAAACCGTGTCTTTTAAAGGGCCTTGCGATGGATCAAACTTCAGGGGAGGGGCGGGGACTGCATCCAAATCCAAGGCACCCTCTGTGAGCTCTGGGACCTCGGGGACATCACATGGCAGCTGAGTCACAGGATTTAGCCAAAGGACCAAAATGGGGTTTGGAAACAGAAAGGTCTGGCTCAAATCTTGGATCTACCCGTGCTCCAGTTGTGTGGCCTTGGGCAACGAACCCAGCCCTCTGTGAACCTCCCACGAATCAGCTGGTAATCAGAGAATCAGAACACCAACATGGGATGATTGTCTTGTGGCCACAGCACTGGAATCCCACAGGAAGACCGCGACAGCCTGTGACACCAATGAGGGGCTCGATGAATGTCCGTACATTTTTTTTTTTAAGATTTTATTTGTTTATTTGACAGACAGAGATCACAAGTAGGCAGAGAGGCAGGCAGAGAGAGAGGAGGAAGCAGGATCCCCGCTGAGCAGAGAGCCCGATGCTGGGCTCGATCCCAGGATCCTGGGATCACGACCTGAGCTGAAGGCAGAGGCTTTAACCCACTGAGCCACCCAGGCGCCCCATGTCCATACATTTCACTTCTTTCCCTTCATCCCCATCTGTCTCATCTTAAAAATGGGGAAGTTTCTACATTTCCTTGCAACCCCAAATAATTCTGGCTAATGCTTGGGTCTGAGCACTGGGTACAGATGGGCCATGAAGACGGGCAGCTACCCCGGAAGCAGGACGGGGGCAGACGTTAGGTACGTGCAAGAGTCAGGCTGAAAGGAGGCAGCTTGTAAGTGAACAGGGTCAGACACGTGAAAATAGTGACTTTTTCTGGTGGGGGGGCAAAATGGACCCTTCGGCTGAGGAGTTTTGGACCTAGAGAAATAGGTGAAACGGAGTGGAATGCATGGGTCATGATAGAATTATTACTACATTATCATTACACAATTATGCAGGTGGAGTGAGGGCTGGTGCCCCCTGGAGAGGAGACAAGGGCCCGGGGTCAGCATTCTTCACCAGTTACGTGCTGCAAAAGGAGTCTTACCTCCACAAGGGTTAAAAACCAACGTCAGAACAAGCCAGATTCTTCCGTGCATAAGTGAGGCCTTGGGGCAAGCCCATGACAGGCATGACATCATTCCTGCCGATCACCTTGTAACTCAAGGACCAGCACTGTACGGGGCTACAGGAGATGACGTGGTCCACGACTGCGGAGCTTCCACTGGGGAAGGTGGGGAGTTGGATCTCCTGGCTCCGGGGACCCTGCCTTTAACCACGGCTTCTGGAAGGCAGACCTGTTGCCACTTTTAGAGCCACAGCGGGCTCAGGCTCAAAAGATGTCTGTGTGGATACTCATGGTGTTCTGTGGCATTCGGTGGCTGGCCTCGAGAAGGGTGTGGCTGGCCACATGGGCATCTATTCTGGTTGGGGCATTCGGGTTGTGTCCAATTATCAGTGACACTCCCATTCAAGCGGCCAAAAGATGGAAAACCTGTAGCTGTACCTTGCCCCTGACTGTTCTGTGGTGAGGGAAGCTTCTCCCTAGTCATGGTTGTTAGTTCTAGCCAGTAGTAGCAAGTATTAGGGGGTTAGTGTTAGGGGGTCATCTCTAACAAAACCAAAGCCAACGATATGCTCCCCAGGTGGGTCCCGTTTCAAAGAGAAGGACATTACCAGGAGGCCTTAAGAAACGCCCCCATCTGGAAGCTTCTCCTACTCCCAGTAAAATTCAGAATTCTCCTCTGTGACGGAAGACCCAGGGGAATGACCTTTCTCTAAGCACCACATCCTCTCTGAGTAAGATTTTGCAGGACTTCAGGAAGGAAATAAAATTTTACTTATTTTTTAAAGATTTTATTTATTTGTTAGAGAGAGGGAGTGAGAGAGTGAGCAAGCACGAGCAGGGGAGGAGCAGAGGGAAAGGGAGAAGCCGACTCCCCACTCAGCAGAGAGTCTGATGTGGGGCTCGATCCCAGGACTCCAAGAACACAACCTGAGCTGAAGGCAGATGCTTAACAGACAGAGCCACCCAGGTGCCCCAGGAAATAAGATTTTTAAAAGCAAATCTAGGGGTGCCTGGGTGGCTTAGTCAGTTAAGCGTCTGCCTTGGGCTTGGGTCATGGTCCCAGAGTCCTGAGATCGAGACCCTCATCGGGCTCCCTGCTCGGCAGGGAGCCTGCTTCTCCCTCTCCCTCTGCCTGCTGCTCTGCCTGCTTGTGCTCTCTCTCTCTCTGTCAAATAAAGAAAATCTTAAAAAAAAAAAAAAAAAAAAGCAAAACTAATTGGAGTCCTAAGAAGTGGGTGTTAGCTCCCGTTCCATTATTTGGTAACACTGAGACCCTCCTTGACTTCCGAGGAGCATCTCCTGAGTCTGATGACACATGCTGGTGGTAAGCAGAAGCATGCAGACACCTGGGGAGCTGGAGTCAGCAGAGAGAAGCCAAGTGGGGCACCCCAAGTGCTTCCCATCAACCCCTAGGCTCTAGCGGAGACCAGCCCCTTCCATCAGCTTCCCTGAAGCCGAGCTGGTAAAGCAACCCCATTCCTGAGCTCAGACCGCACGGCTCTGATAGATGTCACCGTTCATGGTAAATGCAGAGCAGTGCTTCTTAAATTTTAATGTGCATACAAATCACCTGGGGATTTGTGAAAATGCAAATTCTGATTCAGTCAGTGTATTCATGTCCTCGGGGGCTGCTGTAACAAATCACCACACACTTGGTGGCTTAAAACAACAGAAATTTATTCTCTTGCAGTTCTGGAGGCGAGAAATCTGAAATCAAGACGTTGGCACAGCCGCCTGCTCCTGGGGGCTCTAGGGGAGCGAATCTGTTCCCTGCTTCTCTCCGGTTTCCGGTGGCTGCTGGCCATCCTGGGCACACTCTGGCTTGTGGATGCATTATGCCAGCTTCCTTCCTTGAATCCTCTCTTCCTTGTCTGTCTTCTCTCCTCTTCTAAGGACACCAGGGTGTATGATTTGGTCTCAAGATCCTGCAGGTAGGACACCTGCAAAGACACTTATTCTGAATAAGGTCACCTGCTAAGGTACTAGGTGGACAGATCTTTTGGGGGGGGGCACTATTCTACTCCTTATGGAAGCTCTAGCATGTGGCCTGAGATCGCATTTTTTTTCTAATATGTTATGTTAGTCACCATACAGCACATCATTAGTTTTTGGCACAGGGTTCCATGCTTCTTATTCGCATATAACACCCAGTGCTCCATGCAATCCGTGCCCTCCTTGATACCCATCACTGGGCTACCCCATCCCCCCAACTCTTCTCCCCTCTAAAACCCTTAGATTATTTCTCTGATGGTTCGTCTTCCCGTCCGATTCCCCTGCTTCATTTTTCCCTTCCTTCCGCTAATGTCCTCCGTGCTATTCTTTATAACTCCACAAATAAGTGAAACCATATGATAATTGTCTTTCTCTGCTTGACTTATTTCACTCAGCAGAATCTCCTCCAGTCCCATCCATGTTGATGCAAAAGCTGGGTATTCATCCTTCCTAATGGCTGAGTAATATTCCATTGTATATATGGACCATATCTTCATCCATTCGTCTGTTGAAGGGCATCTAGGCTCCTTCCAGCTTGGCTACTGTGGACATTGCTGATATGAACACTGGGGTGTGGATGAGGCCCTTCTTTTCACTACATCTGTATCTTTGGGGTAAATATCCTGTAGAGCGGTTGCTGCGTTGCTCTATTTTTAACTTTTTGAGGAACTTCCATGCTATTTTTCAGAATGGCTGCACCAGCTTGCATTCCCACCAACAGCATAAGAGGGTTCCCCTTTCTCCACATCCTTGCCAACATTTATTGTTTCCTGTCTTGTTGATTTTGGCCATTCTAACTGGTGTTAGGTGGTATCTCAATGTGGTACTGATTTGAATCTCCCTGATGGCTAGTGATGATGAACATTTTTTCATGTGTCTGTTGGGCCATTTGTATTTTGAACTGGATTATTTGTTTTTTGGGTGTTGAGTTTGAGAAGTTCTTTATATATCTTGGATACCAGCCCTGTATCTGTAGTTTCATTTATAAATATCTTCTCCCATTCTGTGGGTTGCCTCTTACTTTTTTTGACTCTTGCTGTGCAGAAACTCTTATCTTGATGAAGTCCCAAAAGTTCATTTTTGCTTTTGTTTCCCTTGCCTTTGGAGACGTGGCTTAAAAGAAGTTGCTGCGGCCAATGTCAAAGAGGTTACTGCCTATGTTCTTGATGGATTCCTATCTCACACTGAAGTCTTTCACCCACTGAGAATTTATCTTTGTGTATGGTGTAAGGGAATGGTCCGGTTTCACTTTTCTACATGTGGCTGTCCAATTTTCCCAGCACCATTTATTGAGGACACTGTCCTTTCTCTGTTAGACATTCTTTCCTGACTTGTCAAGGATTAGCTGACCATAGCATTGAGGGTCCACATCTGGACTCTCTATTCTGTTTCACTGGTCTATGTGTCTGTTTTTGCGCCAATACCGTGCTGTCTTGGTGACCACAGCTTCATAGTAAAGCTTGAAATCAGGCAACGTGATGCCCCCGGCTTTGTGTTTCTTTTTCAATGTTTCAAAACCAGGATTTTTTCTGGTTCCATACAAATTTTAGGATTGTTTGTTCCAGCTCTGTGAAAAATGCCATTGGTATTTTGATCAGGATGGTGTTGAAAGTATAGATTGCTCTGGGCAGCAGAGACAACAAGGATTTTAACAAGGATACTTTACCCAGCAAGGCTGTCATTCAGTACGGATGGGGAGCTTCCAAGACCAGCAGAAACTGAAAGAATATGTGACCACCAAGCTGGCCCTGCAAGAAATACTGAGGGGGTTTCTATAAAAGAAAATCCCCAAGAGTGATATAGAACAGAAATTTATAGAGACAATCTATAGAAACAAGGACTTCACAAGCAACATGATGAATGAATAAAATCGTATTTCTCAATAGTCACTGCCAATGCGAATGGCCTAAACGCTCCCATGAAATGGCACAGGGTTGCAGACTGGATTAAAAAGACAGGACCCATCCATATGCTGTCTACAAGAAACTCATTTTGAACCTAAAGATAGATCCAGACTGAAAGCGAAGGGATAGAGAACCATCTTTCATGCCCACGGACCTCAAAAGAAAGCTGGGGTAGCAATTCTCATATCAGACAAATTGTATTTTAAGCTAAAGACTGTAGTCAGAGATACAGAAGGACATTATATCATTTTTAAAGGGTCTATCCAACAAGAAGACCTAACAATTGTAAATATTTATGCCCCCAACATGGGAGCAGCTAACTACATAAGCAAACTACAAAACAAAGCGGCATATTTATAATAATACATTCACAGTAGAAGACCTCAACACTCTACTCTCAGCAATAGATCATCTAAGTGTTAAATCAACAAAAAATAAGGGCCTTAATTGACACCCTGGGCCAGATGGACTTCATAGATGTATACAGAACATTCCACCCTAAAACAACAGAATACTCATTCTTCTCAAATGCACATGAACTTTCTCCAGAAGAGACCACATACTGGGTCACAAATCAAGGCTCAACTGATACCGAAGACCGAGATTATTCTCCACATATTCTCAGACCACAATGCTTTGAAACTGGAACTCAATCATAAGAAAAAATTTGGAAGAAATTCAAACACTTGGAAGCTAAAGTGCATCCTGCGTAAGATGTTTGGGTCAACCAGGAAATCAAAGAAGAACTTAAGCAATTCACGGAAACCAATGAGAAAGAAAACCCACTGGTCCTAAACCTATGGGATACGGCAAAGGTGGTCCTAAGGGGAAAACGCGTAGCCATCCAAGCCTCATTCAAAAATATAGAAAAATCCCGAATATACAGATTAACTTTACACCCTGAAGAACTGGAGAAAGAACAGCAAATAAAGCAAAAGACACACACGAGAAGAGAAATAATTAAGATTAGAGCAGAGATCAATAATTGGAAACCAGAAATACAGTAGAGCAGATGAACAAAACTAGACCGGTTCTTTGAAAGAGTAAGATCAATAAATCACTGGCCACACTTATCCAGAAGAGAAAGGACCCAAATTAAAAAAAATTTTTTGAATGAAAGGGGAGAAATCATGACTAACACCAAGGAAACAGAAACAACTGTTAGAGATTATTTTCAACAATTATATGCCAATAAACTAAGCAACCTGGAAGAACTGGATGCCTTCCTGGAAACCTATAAACTACCAAGACTAAAACAGGAAGAAACTGACAACCCGAATAGACCAATAACCAGTAACGAGATTGGAACAATGAACCCCCCCACCCTCAAAAAAGAGCAAGAATCCAGGGCCTGATGGATTCCTGGGGAATTCTACCAAACATTCAAAGAAGAAATAATACCTATTCTCCTGAAGCTGTTTCAAAAAATAGAAACAGAAGGAAATCTTCCAAACTCAATCTCTGAGGCCAAGATTACCTTGATCCCCCAAACCAGGCAAAGACCCCACCAAAAAGGAGAACTACAGACCAATATCCCTGAGGAATATAGATACCAAAATTCTCAACAAGATTCTAGCTAATAGGATCCAACAGTACATTAGGAGGATTATCCATCATGACCAAGTGGGATTTATCCCTGGGATACAAGGTGGTTCAACATTGTCAAATCAATCAGTGTGATAAAACACATTACTAAGAGAAGCAACAAGAACCATAAGGTCCTCTCAACTGATGCAGAAAAAGCATCTGACAAACACAGCATCCTTTCCTGATTAAAACTCTTCAGAGTGTAGGGATAGAGGGAACATACCTTGGTATCATAAAAGCCATCTATGAAAAGTCCACATCGAATATCATTCTCAGTGGGAAAAAGCTGAGAGCCTTTCCCTTAAGGTCAGGAACACGACAAGGATGCCCACTCTTACCACTATTGTTCAACCCAGTCCTAGAAGTCCTAGCAACAGCAATTGGAAAACAAAAAGAAAGAAAAGGTATTCGAATTGGCAAAGAAGAAGTCAAACTCTCTCTCTTTGCAGATACTTTATGTGGACAACCCAAAGGACTCCACCCCCAAATTATTAGAACTCATACAGCAATTCAGCAATGCGGCAGGATACAAAATCAATGCACAGAAATCAGCTGCTTTTCTATACACTAACAATGTAACTGTAGAAAGAAATTAAGGAATCTATTCCATTTATGACAGCACCAAAAACCCTAAGACGCCTTGGAATAAAGCTAACCAAAGAGGTAAAGGATCTACACTCTAGAAACTACAAAATACTCATGAAAGAAATTGCAGAAGACACAAAAACATGGAAAAACATTCCATGCCCATGGTCGGATGAGACTGCATTCCTAAGAAGCTCCCAGGCACTGTGCTGTGGGGCCACAGATCACACGTGCAGAAGCAAAGCTCTACATGGGCCATGGGATTCGTTTTTCAGCATTTCAGGTGGGTAACGTATCACATGGGTGCACACACAGACCCACTGTAGGTTCCAAGTTTTGTTGGCCAAAATTCTAGAACTTTTCAAGAGTGTAGAGTGAATGCACAGGACAACAGCAGACGCATGATCCAACAGGGATTTCCCTAGTTCCAGGGCCCTGTGACACTGGGCTACTGATGACAGTGTCCAAACATAAAGGTTCTTGCCAAGCAAGCAAGCAAGCACAAGCATTTTTATGCTATTGTGTTTGTATTTTGCGGGCTCCACAGAAATCTCTCTATCTGCCAGAGCAAATGTGACAAAAAATGTATGTGTTTCTATTTAAGTGGATGTTTACGGATATCCAAATCTTCCCATTATTTGACTAAACTCACATCAGCAAGACCACAACTTCATCTAAGAGAGAAGTCAGGGTCAGCAACCTGCTGTCCTTCGGTGAACCCACCGCCTGGGTTTGGATCCCAGCTCTGCCACTTGTTGGCTGTGTTACATCGGGCAAGCTTATTGTCTTCTCTGTTTTGTTCCCTCATTGGAGAAATAGGGAAAATAATAGTACTTATTCTATAGAACTGCTTTGCAGGTTTCAGAGCTAATATATAGAAAGCATTGGGTATAGTGCCTAGTCCATAGTAAACATTCTCCAAAATTAGCCATTGTTATTATTATATTTGTTATTATTGTTATTATTCCCTTGGAGTTCACGGTGTAGTTCTGATGTAATGCTGCCTTCTCATCTGGGTGTTTCTTACTAGAGAGTTTTGGTCCAGGGCCCATGATAACAAAATCCATTTCCCTGCGCCTTTTAATATTTCGTTTTTTATCTGTTGATTTAATATATCTCTCAGCTTGTGCACAGAAGGGTATGAGGACAAGAAGGAGCTCTCCAATCCATAACGTCGACTATTTAGGGCCAGCTCGTGATTCTTTCCTGACCTTACTCCTCGGCACGAGTGAGTTGCTCACAGATGTTTCATCCTGAGGGGTGCTATGTGGAGATGACACCGTCCCTGAGTCTTAGGGTTGACAGTGAGAAATGCGAGAAATGTGACCACTGATCCCTGGAGAGCTGGTATGGGGGAAGGGCTATGAAAGGCCTTCCCTAAAAATCCATCTTTAGAGGAGCGTGTCCCAAGTGACAATCAGGAAGCAGCCATGTTACAGTAAGAAGTACCCAGAAGACAACCCCCCATCCCAGCCCAAACCCTTCCTTCCCTTGTGAGGATGACTTTCAGACTGTTACCTCTTACCCAGAATTCCTCCTTCTGGATATCGCTCCTTGCGGGAGTAGGGTAGAGTGATGATCCATCCTTTAAACTTTAAATATTGATAAACACAGGTAGGATCTCCATAATTAAAAAAATCTTTCAATTTACGGAGCGCAGACTGTCTATTATGGCTAACACGAGACCTCTTATATATGGATCGACAATTCATGTTCATTACAACAGTGTGGATTAGGCATCATTGTGCTCATTCTGCGATGAAATAAATGAACCGTAGAGGATACATAAATTCCCCAAGCTCGGCGAATCTGTATATGGAGGAACCAATTTTTTAAAAAATTAATTACTTTTATTAACATATTACTTGTTTCAGGGTACAGGTCTGTGAATCATCAGTCCTACACAATTCACAGCACTCACCATAGCACATACCCTCCCCAATGTCCATCCCCCAGCCACACACTACAAGTGGGGGGAGGGGCAGAAGGAGGAGAAGCCTGACTCGGGGCTCAATTCTACCCATCGCTGATCGGCTGCAGGTCAACAGGGACTGAATTCCTTTGCTGCAGACCACAGTTCATGCCAGGTGGTCCTCTCTGATGGCACCTGCTGAAGTCTGGGAAATGCTCCCTCTTCCCATGCCTGCAAGGGGGTGGATGGCTCTCCCCACTTGTTGGCTCAGGGTGTTTCAAAGACCCTCATCAGGTTTTCTAAACCTTCCCAGAACTTTGCACATGACTTCCGTCATTACTCTTTTCCGTGGCTGCCGTGGCGAAGGTGAGCATCTAGAACCTTCCTAAAGTAACACAGGGAGGAAGTACAAGAGGGAGCACTGGAGAAGGAGCAGAATGAACAGACACCTTCAGGTCCTAGAAGTCATGGGATGAGATGGTGTCAAAGAAGGAGGGGATAACAGAGCGGAATGTCCCTGAGAGGTCAAGTACAGCAGGAATTGAGAAGTTTCCATGGCATTTTAAAAAACTGTGGTACTGCCTTCAGCTCAGGTCATGATCTCAGGGTCTTGGGATCGAGCCCCGCATCGGGCTCTCTGCTCAGTGGGGAGCCTGCTCCCCCCCCCCCACCTGCCTCTCTTTCTACCTCTGATCTCTCTCTCTGTCAAATAAATAAATAAAATCTTTAAAAAAAAACTGTGGTAAAATCACAGACCATAAAATTTACCATGCCAGCCACTTTTTGAAGTGTACAGTTATGTGATGTTGTACAATTAGCACAAATCCTAGCTCCAGATGCATCTGACTTTTTATCAAGCTGTGGTATCAGCACAATGAAAGACGTCTAAGTCAGCGCTGTGATTTGGAGAGCCTGGAAACAGACTCGAACGGACACGGTCCCAGATGCAAAAACATTTCATAGGGAAAGAAAATCTTGGCCTCTTCTTTAAACCATATAAAAAGAAACCAGTTCGGGATGGACCACGGGCTTGGGCATAAAAGGCAGAGGTACGATGTTTTAGAAGAAAAGATACACGAGTGGTCCGCAACCTGGAAATGGTTAAAAATTTCTTAAGTAAGATCCCCCCCCCCAAAAAAAAAGAGGGAGAGAGAGAGCAAGAAATGATAAGCTGACCTCATCAAAATTTAATACTTTTGCTCACTAAAAATGGGGAAGAAATAGTTGGCAAAACACTGATCCAACAAGCGACCTGAGTAAGGATATAGAAGGATCTCCCGCAAGTCCATGATAAAGACACAAACAATCCAGCTGAGAAACGGACAAAGCCTTGAGCACCCACTCACGGGTGAGACACTTCCAATAAGCACATGACAGTGGGCTCAGCACCGTCAGTCATCAGGCAAAAGTAAACCCCCAGGGACATACGGCTGAGCCCTCACCCGAGCAGCGAAAACCAGAGAGACAACATTAAGCGTTGGCAAGGACGCAGAACAACCACAACCCTCTGCCCACTGCTGGCCGACATGGAAAATGGTACGTGTGCTTTGGGAAGAACGGTCAGCTTCTTTCCTACAATGAAGCCCTTCCACCCCAGGTATAAACTGACGAGGAAAAAAAAAAAACAAAATCGTCCATGAACAAACCTGTACAAGAATGCTGACAGCAGCTTCGCTGGAGCCAAAAGCTGGAAGTAGCCAAACCAGGCATGAGCAGGAAAATGCATAAACCACTGTCAGCATACTTACACAGAGGGTAACATCTCAGCCATAAATAGGAATGAACTATTTATCTACGGAACAACACAGATAAATCACTTCGATACGCCGGGTGTACATACTGTACGGTTCCATTTACATAATGTTCTATAATCAGTAATACCTGTCTATGCTGAAAACCATCGGAAAAAACGGTTACTTTTCGTGAAAAGCGGGCTAGAAACTGGAGCACGAGGGAACTTTCCGGTGTGGTGAAAACTCTGTATATACTAATAGGATTACAGGTCACACCGACCTGTGCATTTCATTCTATGTAAATCTTAACCAAAAAAGAATTAAAAACAATATTTGAATTCTAGTTAACTGGTTTGCTTCTTATAGTGGCGAGAGCAGGTCTGGAAAGTACTTTTTTGTGTATCCTGGAATTGAGCAAAAGAGTAAATATTTTGACGATAATGAGATCTAGGTTTCTGTTAGAAAAGGAAGCTGCAAATATGGGGGTGGGGAACCAGAATGTTCCCTGCGCTGTGGGATTAGAATTAGGAGTATCACCATAAACTCATGGTTTTATTTTTTTTAATTAAAAAAATTTTTTTTAAATACTTTATTTATTTATTTGACACAGAGAGAGATCTCAAGTAGGCAGAGAGGCAGGTAGAGAGAGAGAGAGAGGAGGAAGCAGGCTCCCCGCTGAGCAAAGAGCCCAATGTGGGGCTCGATCCCAGGACCCTGGGATCATCACTCGAGCCGAAGGCAGAGGCTTAACCCACTGAGCCACCCAGGCGCCCCAAAACTCGTGGTTTTTAATATAGGGGTGTGTGTGTGTGTGTAGACATGTATGTATCCTATCCTATCTGCTGAGAAGGTCTAGGAGCAATGATACAACAGTAGCAATGTGCACACCCACACTCACACTTTTTTTTTAGGCTTTAAACTTCAGTTGGCTAATATACAGTGTAATATGGTGATTTAACACGTCCCCAGGCCCACGTCTTGGTTTCCAAATACAATTCTCCTCTGAGAGTCACCTGATTCCTTGCAGAAAAGGCCAAATCCAGGGCTAGAAATCCATTTTGTGCCAGAAGAGAAGGAAGTGCTCCAGAGCAATGCGGATATGTACAAGACATGACACCAACATGAAGGGAGTTCCTACTGGCACAGTCTGGCACCATTCAAGCAGGGAAATGAATAACACCAACAGATTACAGCTCACAGAATAAAGTAAGAATCTGCGAGTCTGGAGTGATGCAAATGATAAATGAATCAACAAGTAAATGCAGAAAATGGGTAGAGTTAGAAAACCACCAATTGAGGTCAAACCACAGTTGGGAACGTTTGGTAAAGGAACAGGATATATACAGAGTATATCTATGCACAAATGATGAATTTTAAAGGGAATATGGTAGAGATGCCGTAGAGATTCATGGTAGAGAAGCTGGTGGCTATCACATCATCCCAGTGACTTTGAGGAACATGCTACAAAATAACCAATTAGAACTCTTCAAAAGAATTAAGGTCAAGAAAGACAAAGACTGGGGCGCATGGGTGGCTCAGTGGGTTAAAGCCTCTGCCTTCGGCTCAGGTCATGATCCCAGGGTCCAGGGATCGAGCCTTGCATCAGGCTCTCTGCTTGGCGGGGAGCCTCCTTCCCTCTCTCCCCCTCTGCCTGCCTCTCTGCCTACTTGTGATCTGTCAAATAAATAAAATCTTTAAAAAAAAAAAAAAGAAAGACAAAGATTGAGGAACATTCCAGATGGAAGACCAAAAAGACACAACCACTAACTAAATCAGTGTGTGATCCTGGGTTGGAGGGTGGGCTGGAGAGGGGAGGGGACTAGAGGAGACGTCACTGGGGAAACTGACAACATTTGAATACAGACTGCGGGTTTCATGGTACTATTTATCAATGCTATGTGTCTCAAATTTGATAATTATACTGTATTTATGGAAAGAATATTTTTAAAAATTTATTTGAGAGAAAGAGAATGAGCAGGGGGGTGGAACAGAGGTAGAGGGAGAAGCAGACTCCCCACCAAGCAGGGAACCCAATATGGGACTCGATCCCAGGACCCTGGGATCATGATCTGAGCTGAAGACGGAAGCTTAACTGACTGAGCCACCCAGGCGGTCCTGAAAAAGAATATTCTCGATCTGGAGAGATATATTGCAACGAATGACAAAGCGGTATGATGTCTCCAGCCTCTCCAAGGCTTCAGAAAGAATTCTTAGGTAGCGTGATGAATGAGATGGGACACAACGTTAAGAATATGGTTACAGAGGGTTGCTGGGGGGTCGGGAGAGGGTGCCTGGGAGAGTATGTGCTATGCTGAGTGCTGTGAAATGTGTAAACCTGATGATTCACAGACCTGCACCCCTGGCGCTAATAATACATTATATGTTCATTTAAAAATTTTTTTAAAATAAAAAATAACATGGTTACAGGATATTGGGATTCTTCTTGGACTCCTCTTGTAGCTTTTTTCTAAGTCTGACATTCTATCAGAATCAGAAGTTGAGGGAATGAAAGGGAGTATGGCCCAGGAGGTGATTCCCGAAGAACACGGCCTCGGGCCCGGCCGTTAAGCTCTTAGCTCAACAAGCCAATGCAGAGCCTGGGTTGGCAGACGCTGACAGGCAGAAACTGATGAGAAGTGTGTAAATCACAGAGCTGGTCTAGACCATAAAATCAGAAGTTAAAAGAAATGCATGTTGGGCTACAGGCAATGTAACTCCTTTGCGTATATCATTCTGAAGGTTACTTTGTAATTACAAGCATAACTAATAAAAAGTTACATACTTGGTGGTGAAGGTTTTTGTAGGGGAAGGGAAAACGTCAGCAGCTAGAGCCAGCAGCTGCACGCCTGCCTATGGGCCAGGCAGCGGGCACCCACTTCTCGGGGTCTCCCTAGCACCCCTGTCCGGCAGAAGTCACCACCGGCCTCTTACGGAGCAGGCTGTGTTTGCAGGCAGACTGGCCCCACCACGCCGAATGCGGGGAGAGAAGCAGGCCACCGCAGACGGGCGGGTGGCGGGGTTAACGAGCAAGGGACCTTACTCAGGAGGCTTGTCCCAGGTGATGGAAGACGAGTGGATGTCCACACCGGCTGCTTAGAATCTTAAAAGTTGACATAGAGGCCTAAACGGGGTTCGGTCACATCTACCTCTCAGATGGTCTCCACCCCACGCTGCCATCTCAAGGCTGCATCCTTGGCAGTGGCTTCCCCCGTGGGACCAGGAGGTGGAACACACCTTCCAGGGACAGGGCATGGAGTGAGGAGGCTGGCATTGTCCAGAAGCGTTTCCATCAAGCAGGGGTCGCACCCTCCCCACGACCGCCTCCAACAAGGAGAAACTAATGCACCGAAGCGCGTCTTGCCCAAGGTGAGACGGCCAGAAAGCGTTTCAAGGAGGTGGGAGTAGGGCTGCGGAGAGAATGGGAGAAGCTTTCGACCTCAATACCTCCCCTGGGAGGGAAGCTCCAGGGGCTTTAGGGACCTTTGCCTATTTTGTTCAGGAGCAGATGCCAGAACCTAGAGCGAACACAGCTCCAAGAAATGCTCAGTACGTTAACTGCCGAAGGAGAGAACAAACCGTCCCTTGGCTTGGCAAAACCCAAGTCACTGCCAGCTTCTGGTGACAGTCATTTGCCATGCCGTGGCTCGAGGGGGAAGATGAGACGATGTGAACACGGTGAGTCGGGGCAACTCCTTTGAGGAACTCTGCTCTGACGGACAGAAGGGAAATTTGTCATTATGTGGACAGCATGAGAGTCAGCGCAAGAGCAACCTATGGGACGTGTTACATCCTCTTTTTACATCTATGGGATGCTCCAATTAGGGTAGAGGAATGACAAAGGAGAGAAGGGGGATGCCAGGACCGGATGCTGTGCCCCTGACCTCCTGAGGGAGAAGGGAGAATTCCACACTGACTCAATCTGGTCCGAAGAGACAGCAGGAGAGCCGAGCGTGCCCAAGGTCCTCCATACAGACTATGGTGCAGGGTGTGTTTTGTGGGTGCCGACCCCCACAAAGCAGACAGACGACGACGCTACAAGTCCTGGAGGGAATGCTCACTGTCCCTGTGTCCTATAACGGAATTCTTCCCCGTTAAGTCAGCAGTTTCCTTCACACTTTTTCCTGGTTGGGGAAAAAGAAAAAAAAAACAAAAACCCACAAAAATCTCCTTCCTCTAAGAAGCTTCTGGAAACTTCTCACAGAAAGAGAGCTTCCTTCCCGAATCTGCGTTTTACTGCCACGTGTCAGGGCTGTGCCAGATGCCTCCCTGAAACCCCACAGTGGTACTAGCAAGTCTGTATCATAAAACCCACTTAACGATGTGGAATCTGGGGACTACAACGTTTAAAGAGCTTTCCGAACATCACCTCGCTAAAAGTAACATCTGGGAACTGAACCAGGATGTCTGTCTGGGTTCACGCTTCTCCACTCCCCACATCTTACCTGGCCAGCCTGCTTCTCCAGGAAAACCCCTGGACGTATGCCTCCATGTCCCCTGCCCACGTACCAGGATAGGGCAGGACAGACCCAGCGAGTTTTAACGTACCAGCGGCGGGGACATTTTTGCTTCAACAGCATGTGCTTTCTTTCTGTTTCTACAGAGAGCATTCCGAACATCCGCATCTCATCCTCTAAAAATGTGCCTTCCCCCCCAGAGGGGAATGGAAGGACCCACTTCAAGTACCTTCGTGCATGAAACGAACCTGCAACCTACACGTAAAAATATGAGCGGGTCGTGAAAATGCTGTGTGGAGCGAAGGAGGGAGGAACACCCAAGAGCAGTGTGCTCCCACATTTATAGCAAGTTCAAGGAAAAGCAAAATGACTCTTTGGTGGTGGAAGTCAGATTCGAGACGGGTATCGACAGGCAGAGAGCAGGAACGCATTTCCCGGCATGATGGAAATAGTCAATGTCTTGATCTGGGTGGTGGTTTCACAGGAGTTCACACCTGGGGGAATTAATTGAGCTGAGCTATTAAGAACTGTGTGCCCCATGGGGCGCCTGGGTGGCTCAGTGGGTTAAAGCCTCTGCCTTCAGCTCAGGTCATGATCTCAGGGTCCTGGGATCGAGCCCCGCACCTGGCTCTCTGCTAGGCGGGGAGCCTGCTTCCCCCTCTCTCTCTCTGCCTGCCTCTCTGCCTACTTGTGATCTCTATCTGTCAAATAAATGGATAAAATCTTAAAAAAACAACAACTGTGTGCCCTGTAGGTCAATTATACCTCCGTTTTAAAATACGCCTTCCCTGAGAACGTGGTCTTCCTGGGAAGGGTGAATATCCAAAAAAAAAAAAAAAAAAA
>ML107737.1:12970-28868 GCA_003697995.1 Taxidea taxus jeffersonii | reverse complement strand
TTTTTTTTTTTTCCAAGAGGATCACACAAACTGGCAATCAGCTTTTACCAACAGAGAACAGAAGAAGAACAACACAGGCAATACCAGTTGGCAGTTCTTAAATGTAGCTAGATAGAAAAGATATTTGATTGGGTGATGAAGAGTTGTTTGAGTGATCATGAATACTGAGTCTTGGGTGTGACCATTTTTTTAAAAATGGCCTTGTTCAGTGTTATTCATTGTGTAATGTCGTAGTTCCCTCACAGCCAGCTTCTATTGTCTTTTGTCTACTAACCAAGAACCAGGTAAATCATGATCTTTATTAAAAAAAAAAATAAAAGGAAGGAAGAAGTACAGAAAAATGGGAATGAGTAAAAACTTATTTGTTTTGTTCTTAGGTCTTCTAAACAATTGCTGATGGCTACAGAATATTCCTTTTCTTTGGATGCACCAGAATTAATTTAACCAATCCCTTTTTGTTGAGTATGTGGGTGTGTTTTTTATTTATATTTCATTTTTCTTTCAATTATAAGCAAAACTAGGATGAACATCTTTGCATATGAAGCTTTCTTCGTATGGCCACACAATCTATTAGGAGAAATTCCTAGAAGAGAAAACCGTGGGGTGGAATGTTATGAAATTTCCTAAGGCTCTTACATCCAGAAGCCAATTCTGGGTAGAAAGCTAGTGATTCCTGCTGCTGGAACTGTGATATTATGTCTTGTTGCGGTCCCCCTGAGCAAAGATCTTGGCCCAGAAGAGGAGGAAACAGAGTCAGATCAATCTGGCGTTTTTAAAAACAACAAACAACAACAAAAACAGCATTTTTGTGACAATGAAGGGAATAGCTCCCAGTTCTTTGTTCCAATTTTAAGAATATTTGTCCATGTGAAAGGGGATTTCATTCTTGTCATTTCTATTGTAAATCTTCGTCATGTGGCCAAGCCAGGAAATTTTCATCTGTGCTTCCCGAGCTATTATTTGAGCCTAGTTTGGACGATGCCTCCTTTCCTGGTGTAGTTTTTGAGGGAGCAAGCCTCAATGTCAGGCAAGTGCTTCCTTCCAAAGTAATCCCTCTATGCGGTCTCTGTGGTCTGTCCTCAATTTACTTTCTACTCACCCCAACTCTCTGGGGAATTTGGCTACATTCCTTATAGCATTCAGAAGAAATGAGAAGAATCCATAACAGTTCTCATCACTTTATACAGTGAGGCATGTTAAGCCCATGTGGAGTTTTTAAGGGTGAGCCAGGACTTCAGAGGTAAGTAAGATTTGTATTTAAACAGGAATAAATGACTGAGTCACTTGGGATGAAAACCTGTTTGGCAATCCTCAAGAAGGGGCAGATTACTTCTGACAGGTCTAAACAGCCCAGGCAGATAGGATCATTTAACTATATTTAACTAACACTGACAAAGGAATGCTTGATTAATGTCTCTCACCCAAATATCCAGGGACTGGCAGGTCACCTTCTCAAACCAATAGACAGTTGAAGCTACTTCAGAATTCTTGTTTATTATGCATGATTGCCACGTGCTTTAAAAGGTTTGATGAGGACATGCTCCACCAGGATCTCAGGTTTTCCTCAGCTTTCTGGAAAGAGCTGGGATGCTTTCTTAAATTTGGGACAGGCATTTGGAGAACATGTATCTATGCTAGACCAGTACTACATTGATGATTTGAAAATAACACAAATGAAAATCAAAACAACCCCTCTCCCCAAAATCATTAGGTGCTGGAAATTACAACAAATTTTTTAGATACAAAATTTAAAAAAAAATGTTGTAGATATTTGTGCAATGCTTGAAGAATGTTTATGCCAAACTCTTGTGTGTGGTGCCACTCATTTTTGTTATCTTTTTAGTGTCTATGAGTTTCTCACTTTTGAGATTTAAAATGAAATCTAATCCTTAAAAATTTTTTTTTTTAGATTTTAGAGAGAGAGAGAGAGGTGGGGGGCAGAGCAGAGGGAGAGGAACAAGGCGGTGTGGGTCTTGATCTCAGGACCCTGAGATCATGACCTGAGGGAAAATCAAGAGTTGGATGCTTAACAGACTGAGCCACCTGGGCATCCCTAAAATAAAGTCTATTCTTAAGCCTTACCACTAGGATTTGAGGAGGAACCTACTCTGTTCTTAAATCCAGAGGTCAGTTTTGTGTGTAGCATTGGCAATTCCTAGAACCAGAGTTAGGATTCTCTGTCTTGCTGCAGTAACCCTCACTCAAACACTGTGGCAAGAAACAGGACACAGCAAATTTGATTGATTCTTCGGGCTATCGAGAATATTTTCATGAGGACTCTGTTGGACCCAGCTTGTTGTTTCTTAGCTTTTTTTTTTTTTTTAAACCATAGCACTTCTTAAGATCACATCGATTTATTTCATGTGTGGTTCTGCTTTTCAAAAAATTTATGAACAAATAGAGTTAATCTTTTGCATAAAGATGAACCCCAATTATATAAGAACATTGACTCTCTCCTTTTGTTTGCTGTATACCCAGCACCTAGAACAGAACTGACACATAGTAGGTGCTCAATAAATACTTTTTGATAGAGAGAATGTGCTGTGGATGGTTGGATGGTTGGATGGTTGGTGAGAAGAGGTCCTCATCAGAACTAGTCGGTCTCATGGATCCTGTCAGCAATGTGACCTCCTGGACTAGCTGTCTCAAGAGAACATAGCTGCCACCAGAAGAGGCCATGGGTATCTGTGCCAGGCTGAGGGGTGTGAAATGAGGACAGAGGGACAGGCTTTAGTGGGCCTAGCACTCTATCTAAGTCTAAGTCAACTGTCCAGTCTCAGTTAAATTTCTCAAAGAGGCTTCCATTGAGTACCTACACCCCCTACCATGAAGTTTAGGACTGTATTAGTTTTCTATGGCTTCTGTAAAAAATTACCAGAAATTGACTGTCATAAAATAATATACATTTATTATCCTGCTGCTCTGTAGGTCAAAAGTTTGACACAGGTCTCAGTGGGCTAAAATAAAGGCGTCAATAGTCTTTCCTTTCTGCAGGCCCTAGGGAGTGTTTCCTTGCCCTTTTCTGCTTCTGGAAGCCACCTGTAGTTTTTACCCTGTGCCCTTACCCCTTTCTTGAAAGCAGTTCATGGCAGGTTGAGTCCTCCCCATATCATGTCACTCCAGATTCCTCTTCTGTAATCAAATATCCCTCTGTCTTTCTCTCCCACTTTTCAAAATCTTTGTGGTGATAGTGGGCCCACCTGGATAATTTAGGATACTGTCTCCTTCTCAAGATTCTCAACTTACTCACACCCACAAAGTCTCTTTGGCCGCATAAGGTAACATATTAGCACAGGGTCAAAAGATTAGGGTGTGGGCATCTTTGGGGGGACTGCTAAACAACCTGCTTGTTGTTTGGAGTTGTTATTATATACTCCCACAGCGTGCTGCACTTTGTAGCATTCTTTATAACATTTGGCAGACATTAATGGCTTAGCTCATTCTGTGATGATTTGTTGAAATGTCTGCCCCCCTACATGTGGAGCCCTGTGAAAGCATGGGCACTATCTGTTTTGCTTACCCTTGTCTCCCTGGTGCCTGTCAGAGCATTTGGTTTATCGTAAGTGTCTAATTATGTTTCTGTTAAATGAATGAACATTCTACCAACCATATTTCATGCACATGATCATGCTCTTCAGAGACTGGGATACCGTTCCCATTTTATAGAAGACATTGAGGTTCCGAGAGCAAATAATGTTCTAGCTTCTTCCCAGTCAATACTCTCACTTCATATCTGAATTGTTTCCTATTTTGCTATGTTGTAGGTGGTATGAGCTACCACACCCCTGAAGCCAGTCAGTCAGTAGCCAGAAAGGAAGCTTCCAAGAAGGGCAGCCGAGATGTTGTCAAGGGCTGATGTCACTCTCAGGGTGTGCTTGACTCTTGACTGGAAATGGTTCAGTGTTTGCAATTCAGTAAGCATGAGCCTTTAGGACCAAACAGGATTTCTCTGCCGGGCAAGTTTGGTGTCAGTTGTTCTCAATAAAGGGCAAAACTTGCAGTTAACAGAGTTTTAATCATACTCCAGTGCTTTTCTTCTATTAATATACATTTTTTAAAAATCCATGATAAAAAAATGAAGTTTCTTTTTGAAATCCTTTAAAACTCCTATTTTGTCTGTCTCTGTACTGGGATTCTTGGCCATTGTGTAGCTAGTGTGTTCAGCGATTACGGCAATCTGTGGCAAGAATTTTTTTTTTTAATAAAGCTCAGCACAAATGGTTGGTTCCTAGTAAGTACTAGACAAATATCTGCTGTATTATTTGAAAGAATATTGACTGTAGCTGCTGTTCCTTGGTGACTGTTAGGGAGTTAGGATTGTGGGAAGGTAACGGAAATGTCAATTTACCTAGGTTGTTGGTCTCCATCCTATTCCAGAAAGTATTAGGCACAGCTATGGATGTGATCCCAACTTTATGAGATCTAAAACCTAAAATAAGTTCTGCACCAGATGCTTTTCATAATAATGTATCAGTGGCTTCAAGAGCCACCGATCCTACTAGGTAACTGGTATTGGAAAAAGGTAACAGAGTAACCCACAAGCAAAAGATCAGACCACCGATAATGTAGACTTGGACTTGTATTCCTGGATTCACCACTTACTAGCTGTGAGAACTTAGACAAGTTACTTAACTTAGCTGACGTTTCAACTTTCATCTTCAAAATAGGTTTATGCTTTGAGGTTTAAAATAGATACTTTGTGTGGAAAGTACATAACACAATGACTAGCTTTAAAACTGATATTTCTCTTTCCTTCTTCCATCTTTCAAAACCTTGAAAAGGTTAACCTTTTTGCCCGGCAAACATGTCTTCAAAGAGCAACCATTACCCTAAAGTGCCCCGTGTCAACGTAACAAAAAAAGTCCGCAATGGCTAAATGATCAGTTCAATGTTACATTAAGTCACTGCCCACAGGGATGAGGAAATGATCGAAACCCCAATAATCCAGGGGTGTTATGCCATACAAAGTAGACAGAGGAGCTCTGGTCGGCAGGGTCAACAGCTGTGCCACCAGTGGAGGGTACAATCCCAAAGTGTGAGAAAGAAAACTGTGCTTCCAAATCAGAGTCAGTCAGGAAAGACACATTCAGGTTTATTTAGTGACTGTCACTACCCCGCAGGATTTTGATGTGTTTATTGACATGGTTACCTGTATAAATCAGGATTTGATAAGGTTTTAGGGCCTCTAAATGAGCTCTTTGTCTACATTCCTGAATAGGTGAACACATGCTTGTGGCATCAAATGAGTTCCTGAGGAAGTAATTATTCACACGGTGAGGTGCATGACAATGAGGATAGCGGAATTCACTTTCAACTTGGGTGAGTAAAAAGAAAAAAAAAGTCATCAACTCCTCCAAGTTGAACTTGAAGACTACAGAGAGATGTCCTTGAAAATTAAGAAAGAAAAGCAATAGATGAGAACAAATTTGACCAAAAAACATACAACAGACTGGAGACTTAGGTTTTCAAAATTTGACTGCAACCTTAATGATTGGATTCAGATTTCTAAAGAATAAATGTGTCATAATAAGGGAGGCTGGCAATACGGTAAAAGGAAGGTTACAGGGGCAAATCCTAAACAGTTCCTATCCATGCACTGCAGGGGGTCCGCAGGCTCTGGAATTCTGGCTCCATTGACAAGGCTAGCCCTATCTGTATGAGACAGCTGTTTGAAGCTCTCTCTACCTGCTGCCATTAAGATTCACTTCAACCTTTTCCTCTGGTTCTCTGATCATCAAGCAACCTTTGATCATCAATTTGGCTATGAATGTCTCTACAAGGGTGAAGTGGGGATGGGACAGTCATAGGGTCAGTGGTCTGGTAAATGTGACAGATGTTATATATGCATCACTTACAGGATCTTCCGTCAATTTTCATTCTAACCTTGGGTGATCTGCTCCCAGGAGGGAGACTGAACCAGGAAGTTGTGCCCATAAAGGGAAACTAACTAAGAAACTAATAACTTCCTACCTAAATAACTGCCACTCTCGGAGGCTTCTTATGAGATTGCCAATTTTCCCAGGTAAGCACATACCACTTGTACACCTTTTTTGTACTTCTACCCATGCTGAAGTACTCTGTTTGTCTCTGGACCATTGGTCTCTTTTGTAACCACATAATTCTGCCCTTGTAATGGGAAAACAGTCATTGATGATGCATCAGTGAATGGGTATGGTTGTGTGCCAATAAAACTTTACGCATCCTGGTGTGCAAATTTAGTGAACAAGCAAAAGAGGAGCACCTCCCCAAAACCGTTTTTGAAAAGCTATATTAATTCAAGAAAAGCAATAAAGTAATCATCCTGGTAAAACAATCAGAACCTCGCTGGACTTCTTTAATTTCTTAAACATTTAAGTACTGTTTTGTTTTGAATTATATGTAGTAGTGACGGCGGGAGGTGGGCACCACTATAATATCTTTGGGGATTATGGACACTTAAGATCTTAATCTGGCCCTGATTTCAAGGTATCTCTATTCTTCTGCAGGTATCCCTGCATCTTGGGATTTCAGAGCACATTATTATTGCTTCCTTAAAGACTCTCTCCTCAGCTGCCTCCCTCCCATATGGATGAGACCTTATAGTTTCTATTTCGTGTTACAGTTATTTTTATACTTGCATTATAGATACATTCTAGAACCACCACCTTTTTATCTTTCTCATATTCAGTTTCCTAATACACAAATAAGGACTCAATACATACTTCACAGCCCTTGAGCGGATAAGCTGTGTACCATCCCTCCTCCACCCCTCCTTGATACCAAGCATACACTCTTGTGTGTAGAACCTTTGAGTACATTTAAAAAATATATTTTATTTATTTATTTATTAGAGAGAGAGAGAGAGAGAGAGCGCTCAGGCAGACAGAGTGGCAGGCAGAGGCAGAGGGAGAAGCAGGCTCCCTGCCGAGCAAGGAGCCCGATGTGGGACTCGATCCCAGGACGCTGGGATCATGACCTGAGCCAAAGGCAGCCGCTTAACCAACTGAGCCGCCCAGGTGTCCCTCTGAATACATTTTTAAGGAATGAATGCATGTGATTTATGGTCTCTGGCCTCTTCAGTTTTGAATTTTGTTTTTTCCCTCTCTGAAGGTGAATAGCTCTCTGTCTTTTCTCATTGGGTTTTAGAGTTCCCAGTCTGTGGGCTAGACTCACTCTGCCCAAGCCTTTTTTGGATACCTGCCTACCTGTCTCTGAAACTTGAAGAGAATTTAGGAATTTTGCCAAAGCTTGGGGTTATTTAAGTATATAGTACAAGAAGAGCTTGTCTGGGATTCCCCTTTCTTACAGTTTCGTTTCAAGTAGAAAATAGTGCTAGAAAGATAATTTACAAGAAAATGTACTCTAAAAGAGAGAGATGAGGGACGTTACTTACAAAAAAGGAATGATTTTTATATTGGTAAAATGTGCAACTCTTTGTAAATCATTTTAACTGCATGTGAATGTTTAAGCGACATAGTGATAGAACAATATGTCTATATTTATCAGCTCTGTGTGTATGTAATCAAAATGGACTGTCTCGCCAGCTGAGGGTGCACATGCAGTCATATATTTTGCATTTTTCCAAACAATCATTCAAGTACTCACCTGCCCAGGTGGATCAGTCAGGGTTAACTATGTATTTAGTGAGTCTAGTGAGGAAACTGAGAACTCCAGAACTGAAAGAAAATAATATATATGTATATATGTGTATATATATGTGTATTATATACACACACACATACATATGTGTGCATGCATATACATATTTTATACACACATATATATATTATATATACATATATATATGTGTATATATATAGAGAGAGAGAGAGAGAGAGAGTGAGAGAGAAGTTAATTTTTAAAAATTGGCTCATGCTATTATAAGGACTGGCAAGCCCAAAATCTACAGGACAGCTTGGCATGCTTAAACCCAGGCAGGGCTTCTATACTGCAGTCTTGAGCCAGAATTCCTTCCCCAGGAAACCTCAACTTTTGCTCTCCCAGCTTTCAACTAATTAGATTAGATATGGGCCCACCCATATTATTGAAGGTAATCTTTAGTTAAAGTTAACTGATTGTAAATGTTTATCACATCTACAAAATATCTTCATAGAAACATCTAGACTGGTATTTGACAAAACAGCTGGACACCATAACCTAGACAAGTCAATGCATAAAATTAGCTATCATACCAGGTTAGGAGAAAAGCCAGCAATTGCTCTTCAGTCCAGCTTCCTGCCCAAATTGTCAGGCTTCCTGAGACTTACACTCTTGAAAGAGTTTACCTTATTTCCAAACAGCACCTTGGAGAGGACTTCTGTCTGGTCCCCCCCCAATAGATGTGTGATACTTCTGTTGTAGCCATGTGGTCTACTAGTTGCAAACTTCTCATTCGCCTGCTTGTGTGATAGGCTCTTAGTTCACACTAACATACTGGATCATTGCCCCACAGCATCACTTCCATGCCTAAGGAATCTCCAGTGGAAAGATGCTACACATAATTCCATGAACAACCAAACCCCAGGCATTATACCAGCTTTCAGTCTAACTTCCTATTTCCAACTCCTTTGATTTGGCAAACCTCAGTTGCTGATCTCATCATTTGCAGAACTTCTTACAATACCTAACCTTTAAATAAAAGGGACTATTTTCTTTCAGAAAGGTCTTTGCCCTAATGCCACTGTATCAACCTCCTTTCCAGCTCTGAGCTGGGTATTCTGTGTCGTAATGGGGAGGCAGCTATAAAAGGATCTGCTACACCATGGCAAGGGGTGACTCTCAGCCTTATGTCTGAATTACTAACAAAGACTACTTTTGTATTTAGGGAAGAGCCAAAGATCTGCTCACAGACAATTTCCGGATATAAAGCTTGGTTGGTGGCTTCACCTGCAAAGGTTTAAATTTCTTCTCAATAGGAACTTCACTATATGCAGAAATATAACGTGTGTGTGTGTGTGTGTGTGTGTGTGTGTGTGTGTGTGTGTGTGTTTGTGTGTGTGTGTGTGAGAGAGAAGTATTTTGGGTCTGATCTTGCAATATATACTCTCTAATAGCACGGATCCTGTTCTGAATTCTCAGAATACAGTAACCCTGGTAAGAAGAGTTGGTATTTTGATGCCATCTCATTATGAGACATTTTACTGCTCCAAGTTTCAATGTGGAACTATGTATATAAAGTAATATATACAAGTATTCCCTGCTTCTAAATTGCCCCAGCATAATCTATAAATTCGAATCACCTCAGTTAATGGAGTCTCTTCCCTAGCCAGGTTGTTCTTTGTGTGACATTATTTTGAAGTTTCCTGAAATCCTGGTGCCTCATGAAAGAGCCATGACATTTCTAGCTTAGGTAGTTTGTCCTATTGTCCTTGGCTAAATTTTCTTTGTAGCCTAGTTAAAACCTGGACACCTGGGAGCTTAAATTATCCCTGTAGGATATTAGTATATTAGCTACCTATAAAAATGAACTTTATATGAGGCATCTGTTTACATTGAGCACCCCATAAAACTGTGGCAGAGAAATCGAAAGAAAAGGTTTTCAAATGAAGGTTTCATAGCCAAGAGCAAAAGGCTCTTAGAGTGGCATCTAGATAACTAATTTCCATTTTATATATTAAAAAGATTTTTTAATAGACAAGGATCTCTTTTTACCCCCACATTGCAGTCTAGAATATACAAAAATTTTCAAGAATCCTTATCTATTTACATTATATGTTTCAGTGCCATTTATTTTATAATTATTGTTGGTCCCAAGAGCAAATAAAGGAAAAGAATTTTAGGCAGTCATCTGTTGATATGCCGTTGAGGACTGGGGGAGCAAGAGGAGCAGCCCCTGATTCACAAATCATTCCAATTGTTAGCCAGTACTGAGAGATTATATCAAGCCATGAGAAAAGTAATGGGAAAACCTGAAGTTGCACATGAAGGCAGATCCCAATCTATTAATAGGTGTAGGTTTGTTTTTTTTTTAAGTCATTTTGAAGGTCAACAGTAGCAACTGGATTTCCAGACTAGTCCAGTCTCTCTCTAGCATTCTTTGGTTTCCAAAAGGAAAAGGGAGGGAAGAGGAAATGGTCTTTAAGATAGGTAACTCACAGATATAAAGAAAGATCTGAAGAACTGAGCCTTGGCATGGGCAGGGACCAGGCAACTTAGAGGTCATACTCAAAAAATTAGTAACAGGTATACTATGGTTAGAGGCCAAATGGAATAGGTAACTGTGTGAACAACAGGTACAGTCATGGTAGGGCACACCCACTGAGGATGAGCCCTGAATCTGGGAACCAGGTCCCAGTGGACCATCTCTTAAGGAAATTCCCATGACAAGAAGACAATAGCAATCTTGTCCCCTCCTGGTGTCACTTCCATCAAGAGAAGAGGTGATTAGTCCACCTGGCTTTCTTGGCTACAGCTCACAACTGTAGAAGAGGGCACAACAACTAATACATTCTACTAAGCCTGAGGCAATAGAGTAGCAATAGTTCCCAAGGGAATATCAAGGGGCTACTACCAGAGAATGGAGATTGGGCACTGGGTAAACAAAATCAACAGATGCTTTTCACATCTACCTAATCCTTCATCAATCTCAGCCATCACAATGGAGTTATTTTATTCCTTCCCATTCCAGTGAATCACTGATTGCCGCTCACACGGGACTCTTCTTCTCACTTAGTCACATTCCTTTTCTGCTACTTTTAGCATTTCTTCTAGTTTTGCTCCTCTTCTCCTTTCCATAGTATTTCACACTATAGTGTGAAATACATATATTTGAAGAGTGTGGGAAGTCTTAAGCTAGGATATAAGCGTCACCATGATGTTTCTCTGGGAAAATGCATTGGTGTAGTATGAAGAAGAGAATGAAGCATTTCAGGGAGGCTATGTGTCTCTTGTTGCAGGTGCAATAGCTCCAAAGTGGGGTTAGAGGCCAGCATGGTAACTCTTCTTGGTATTTTTTCCTTGAAATAGTGTGACTGTCTGGAATGTAGTAAAATGGAGCTTCCACAACACAGGGAAAGACTTCTTTGAAGTTGAGCTTCCCTACCCCTTTCAGGCATAGGCCAACCGTGTCACTTGTATTCACAGGTACTTATACATTGGGAAGTACCAATACATAAAGATTTTCTGACAGCCAAGATTACCAAGTGCAAAAATGGGTTCTTGGGGAGTACAGATTATATTAGCTACCAAGCCTTGTTCCAAGAGCTTGACACACATAATGTCAACACTCAATCATACTATAATTTCTTCCACATTGAAAAGCCTTTATTTAACTCCACTTCTCACAGCAGCTACCACTCCATTTCTTTTCTCCTTTTTACAGAAAAACTCCCTGACAAAACATCTATTTTCTCCTATTATCTCTCAAACTTGGCACAGTTAAGCTTCCCCCACCACTGTCACCACTCCACCAAAACTGCTCTTGTCACGGTTGTAGTCATGTTTATGTTGCCGAATCACTCCTCAACTTACATGACTTGTTGGTTACATTTGTAATCACTGATTGCTCCTTTTTTTTAGATGCACTTCCTTTGACTTGGCTTCCAGATGTGCTCCCCAGCCTTTCCCTTACCTCACTGGTCTGTTTCTGGTTCTTAGTTCCCTGTCCTTCTCTAGCTTCATTCACTTGCCTATTGATTTCATCTAGTCTCGTGGCTTTAGATCCCTCTAAGTGCTGATGACTCCTGAATTGAAATAGCCAACCCAGACCTCCTCTTGGAGATCAAGATTCATAGATCCAACTGTCCCTTGGACATCTTTGCTTGTGTGCACTGTAGGCATCTAAAGCTCGTTATGCCTAGACTGAATTCCTTCTGTCTCTGCCTTGAAGCTTGCTCAACTCATAGTCTTTCCCATCTCAGCTGATGGCAATTCTATTTTTCCAGTTGCCTAGCATGAAAATTTAGAGATTTTGCTCAACTCCCCTCTTTCTCTCACTCTTAATATTCAGTTCACCAGAAAATCTTGTGGGTTTTCCCTCAACTTAAATCTAGACTTTTACAACTCACCATTCCATTATCACTTGCTTTATTCTTCTCCCATATTCTCCTAACTAGTTGTTTGACTATTAACTCATGTCCCTACAGTTGAGAAATCTCAACACATCATTTCAAAGATCCTTTTAAAACATTTATTAGATCATGTCATTCCTTTGCTCAAAGCCCAAAGAGTCTCCATTTCCTTGAATGTCAACATCCTCACAATGGCCTTTAAGCCCCTATGGGATCTGGTCCCTATTGCCCCTCTTGTCTCTCTTCTACTGTTCTCCTTGTTACTTACTTCTTTCCAATCATATTGGCCTCCCAGTGGTTAGGGCTTTTGCTATAGCTGTTCTTGCTGCCTAGAATGCTCTCATCACATTACCAGTTGACTGACTTATTGACCTTCTTTGAGTTTTTGCTCAAATTTTACCTTCTCAATGAGCCCTACCCTGATCATCATATTTAACCCAATAACATGATTTCCTCTCCCTTCACTCTACAAAAACTTCCTGCCAAACCCCCAGTGTCCATTACTTCTTCTTTCTTCTATAGCATTTGTAACTTTTAGTGTAGCATATACATTATTCTACTTCTTATTTCATGTCTATCTTATTCCATCACAACTAAGACTTACATGGGTCATAGATCTCTATCCTATTCACTGGTGTATTCCCAAGTGCCTAGGACAGTAGCTGTTTAGAAAATATTTCGTTGTATGAATGAAATAATCAATTTTAAGTTAATGATCTCACCTAATACTCAAGGAAATATCAGTGGGTTTGAAAAGAAGAGAGGCTCAGAGAGATTTGAGAATCAAAGTTCACAGAACTTACAAGATGGGATTTAAAACAGGCTTATTAACCTCTTAATCCTTGCCTTTATTCAGACTTATCATAAATGAGTGTGACTTCTGTCTTTAGGTGATTTTTTAAAAACACAGAATGATTTTGTTTTACTCAATGGTTTTTGGATGTAGTTCTCCCCATAAATGGGTTAAGGAGTAGTGAGTAGGTAGGGGTGAAGCTGACATTTTGTGTAGTGTCTTTTCTGAAATTTAATTACAACACCTCACTTAATTCCCAAAATGACCCTTGAAATTACAGGCTTATTGTTCTCTGTAGGTAAGGGAGTGATGTGAAATTCAAAGAACTTAGAAGGTTAAGTGACTTAGGCAATACCATTATTAAAGACATCGGATTTTGAGTTTGGGTTTTTGATTTCAGCTTCATAATGGGTAACTTGAAATGACCCTTTAGGTCATTCCACCCTTATGAATTTGTAAAACCTAATTGTAGGACAGGATATCTGAATGCAAGGAGTGAAAAAATATAAAGCCTTCCTCCTGAGACTTCATTTAATGAGCCAGAGGGAAAATGTGAACCCTGTTTGAAAGTGGACATGTGTTTAACCAAAACAAAAGCAAGAAAAGTTATGTTGGAATATGTGGTTCGAGGACCAAACTTCAACACTGAAAACAAGGCAATCTGGAATGACTCATTTTCATTAGAACGGTGCTATGACAATGTTTGCTGCAGGAAAGCAGAAACCATGAATTTTAGAGATCTTTCTGTCCACTGTTTCTAATGAGGGCATTAAAGAAGGTGGGAGAGAGAAAAGACCAGATCTCATCCAAAACTCAAGTAGTAAACTACTCAGCTATAAATGTGCTTCATATTTGCATTGCAGCACTCTCTCACATTCTCTCTCTCTCCCTCTCTGGTATCCTCAGCTGTAGGTGACACTGCGGTGGTCACACTGGAAATCTTCGCCTGCCCTGTCATCTCTGAATTTAGGTTGCACTTTTTCATATCGGCCACAGTGATCTTCTCTCTTTCTCTTTCTTGCCTTGCACCTCTTTGCTCACTCACTTCCTGACAAAATAAAACTAATTTTCATTCTGAAACTGTATTTAACCCTCTTCACTTGCCAGTAATTCAAAACCAATAATTCCCCAGACTGTTTATATTCAAGGAACTTTATTAAATTTCCAGGTTACTGTGATTTTCTTTGAGAAAGCTAAAAGAAACTTTCTCACCATGCTTCTGCATATGGAACTGCCACCTTATTGTATATCCCTCCATCTTTGCAAATGCTTAATCTCTCCATAGATCTATGGCAATCATTACTCTCGAGTTTATTTCCTGGCAGTGAACTCCATAAGCAAAAACTTGCTTCACTGTGGAGGCCCAGGGAAATGTGAAAAATTGTCACTTTGCTGAGTGGAAAAGATGTAAGTTTTGGACAGCGCTGGGTCAATAGAGGCGATATTTGAAAATTTGCTCTCTCTTTAAGTGACCACCATCAGATTTATACTGCTTTCAACAAGCAAGATTTCTCACCTGCAGGGACATAGGAGAATAGCAGAAAAACCAGATTTCATATCTTGCAGAAGCTATGTCCATATTGTGCACTGAAGCAAGTCATGGACATTTAGGTGTGTTGTACATTGTAGCTATCAGCATGCTAACTGAGCTATGAGACTGTTTCTTCACACTTTCTGTCAATACTAGTCCTGGGTTAGCTAGATGTGTTTGAGTTTTGAACTGAACAACCCCAAAATCCAAGATATACACAAAAATTCTAAAGTTAATGGTATATCCCATCTTGGGACATGTATAGAATTTCAATACTCTGTGGAGAGCAGAATCATTTAAGAACAAAATAAATAAGGAGATAATGATTAAGTATAACGGGTTACATCATGCTCAGCAATTTTAAATGGTTTTACATAATTATTTTACTTGATTTTTACAATAAACTTGAGAATTATATGTGACAGCTTTTATTAGTGTTCTCATTTTATTGGTGAGTAAATTAAGGCTCAACGTGTAAATGACAAGTTTAAGGTCACACACTGTCAGTAGCAAAGGAGCACAAATATCTATGTTCTTAACTCAAAATTCAGTGTTCTTAAGACTACATAAAATTGGCATCTTTATGAACCAAAATTAAAGTGGACATTAAATAGTAATAAATAACAAATTAGAGCAAATACTTATTATTATAATTATTATATTATTACTCTAAAATCCACACATGAACAATAATCTTTTGAAAAGACTGACTTCAACATGGGCTTGAACAATTTTATCCTCATGGATTAAGTATGAAAATGTACAAAACAATAAAGAATGGTCAGAGCCTTTTTTTTTTTTTTAGACTGGAGAAAAGATGCAATCATGTTCCTTTGGCCTTTGGAGAAAGGAGAGAAAGAAATTGCATTTTTCCCATGGCTAGCAAAACTGCTGAAAATGGATGAGTCGCCAATTTTGATAAGATCCATGACTGGTATCATAATTTGCAGTGATTCATCTGTGATTTTTTTTCCCTTTCCAAAATAAGGTCTGAAACAAAACCAAAGCCTTAGGAAAAAGATAACAACTGGCATTTTTATCTCTTGTGTGTGTGTATGTGTGAAATGGAACTTACTATAGATTTAGAATACATTTGATTCTGGCACAGTAAGCAATCTTAAAGATCATCTGGTCCACCCCCTCACTGCTCTTCATCCAAATTCTAGGGCTGAAGAAAATGAGGCCTCAGGGAGCGTCCTTCAACTAGTTCATGGTAAATCTAGCACCGAAATGCAATTCCCTTTCTGTTATGTCAGTTGTCCTCATGATACAATATTCCTTCTTTCTGTTTTATTTTTAAGAATTAGAAAAAGTAGGAGGGGTTTCCCTCCACCATGTGATAGGTCTTTCTTATTGCTTACTAAACATTGTTAGTCATTCTTCTTTACTCTAACTGTTTTTACATAGTTTACATATAGTTTTTACATAGATACGCAGTTCCCAAACAATATAAATTGTTCCATATTGTGATGCTTTATTATCTATTTTCCTTGTGCTCATATTTCTAAGCAAAACTAAAATTAACACCCTCATGTGAACTCAGAATCCTCAGGCATTTTACTCTATGGCATACAGATTAGTAAGCTG
>ML107736.1:44189-55830 GCA_003697995.1 Taxidea taxus jeffersonii | reverse complement strand
CCCCCTAAATTGGCTCTTAAAAAAAAACAACCCAAAACCAACTAAACAAAATGATAACAAGTGTTGGTGAAGATGTGGTGTAAAGGGAGACCCATGCCCTGTGGGTGGGAATGCAAACGGATGTACCGGCTACTTGAAACAGCACAGAGGTTCCTCAACAACACTTGGAAGTAGAACATCACTCACTTCTGGGTATTTATTTACAGAAAATGAAAACACGAACTCACAAATATATACCCACCCCCATGCTTTGTGCATTGTTATTGACAATCTTCAAGCCATGGGAGAATCTAGATGGTCACTGGTGGATGCGCAGACGAGAATCATAGGGTACACACATGCACACATGCACCCTGGGATCTTACTCTGTGGTAAACGGTGGAAGTCTTGCCATTTGCAACACCACGGGTGGACCTGGATGGCCTCACGCTGTGTGTAATCAGTCAGAAGGAGAAAGACAGATGCCCTATGATCTCTTACATGTGCAATCTAAAACAGACAGACAGACAACCGAGCTCAAGGACACAGAGAGCAGACACGTGGTTGCCAGAGGCTGAGGCACGGGGGGTAGGCAGGGGGTGGGGAACGGGTGAATAGGGTCAAACAGTGCAAACTTCCAGTACAAAACGAGCAAGCCATGGGCATGTCACGTACAGCATGCCGACTACAATTCACAATATGGTACTATATATTTGAAAGGTATGAAGCAAACGCGTTTTAAAAGCTGTGCCCGTGGGGAGAAGTGTTTTGTAACTGTGTATGGTGACGGCTGTTACTAGACCTTTTGGGTCGATCGTCCGCAGACAAATGTCATCACGTGGCACATTGGAAACTACAGTTATCAACTGCCAACTATATGATAAATAAAGAGAAAAGCATTTGGTAATGTGCTTCTTAAACTAGCTCTACAAAACAGTTTACTAGTGTATTAATTAGATGACTTTGACCCCCAAACAAGGGTATCCGTAATACGGAATATATCAGCCTGGTTTGCCAAGAGAAGAGTGTGTGATGTTTCCTCTCCTTACGCACCAATAATGTCAGTAAGACTGTTTTGTTATGCAGATGCCTAACTAGCACATTCCATTCCAAGCAGCTTTAATATTTACTGTAAAGCCAGAGTGATGCTCGCATTGTTTACAGATTGTGACACATAAGGCTTGAGCAAACTACTTGACTATAATGAATTTCCTGATCACAGGAATGTTTATTGTGACATATATTACTTTTCCCAATATTGAGCAAATATGATTAAGTTTTAACTGGAGAAAAAATGAAAAATAAGAAAATATGATCAGTTTAGTAGATGCAGAAAAGGATTTAACAATATTTAATGTCTATTCATGATATACTAAAAAAAGAACCCTCAGCAAGCCTAACCTTGTAAGGAAATTTGAACCTAATGAAGGGCATCTACAAAAACTTGCAGCCAACAGCCTGTCTAATGGGGAGATACTGAATGCTTTTCTCCAAAAATTAGGAACAAGGGAAGGACATTCACTATCATCATTTGATTTGGGGCCACTGCTGTGCCCAGTGCCCAGGCTGTTCCCAGGGCTCCTGCTGGCCCCAGTACCCACCTGTAATGCATCCTGGGGTCAGGACTGGTACTCAGACTCTGCTTTGATGAGATGCCTGTGAGGGGCTCTGGCCAAAGTAGTGCATAGCACCCTATCATGAGACTTTCCAGCAAAGGCTGACTCCATCTTATCCTCTCCCTGAGTCGGGAGAGACATCTTTAGAGAAGCTTCTCCCACAGAGGGGAGAGTGACCTCTTGCCCTCTCCGGGGCTGCCTGGGGTCTCGGCTGACGATCTCAGTTCCCGTAGGTATGATGTGACTGTAGGAACCGACAGGGGTCTAACACGGAGGGGAGGCTTCAGGGTGTCTGACAAATTTAAGAAAAAAAACAATGATGATAGAAGAAACTCTGATAACAGCAGAGAATCACAGTAAGACTTTAGACATTTCAGTCAATGTGTCACCCTTTTACTCTTGTTAAAGGAAGCATTGGCTTTGTCTTATTGTTCAGGAGTGATCCGATTAGGACTGAGAGCATAGGCAGGTGAGGCCTGACCTCCTGTCAGTTAGCAGTTCCGATCTGGTTTGTGGAAAATGTGCCGTCTTGTCTATAAGAACATCTGTATGCAGGGAGTAGACCACACTCTCAATAAAGTGTGAGCTTTTCTGATCACCAGGCTTCACAAACAGCCATATCAACATGCCATGCCTTTCGTCGGATGCTGGATCCGAAGGTTGGTTCTTTAACTATGTAAATGCTAGAACCTGTATTTTCCCTTCAACAGGAATAACCGTTTTTCTTTTTTTAATATGAGTAATTAGCCAACTGCAGAATGAGCTCTCCCCAGAGCTGGACAGCACCATGGCCCAGACCTCGGAGGGATGGATGTAGGGATGAAGCCCTGTGATAAGGGAACTGTCACCAGGGTCCTGGGACCCTCTCCTCAGGCTCTGTGAGGAGGGGCAGGGAGGGGAAGCCAAGACCCTTTACCTCTTTCACAAGATTAACACAGCCTTACCGACTTTCCTCACTGACCGGGGGAAGGATTTCATTCAAACTCTGTGCCCAGCCAACAAAGATAAGTCACCACACCGGGTATAAGATCTTCTACAGATTTTCTCAACCTCGAAGAAGTGAGTATAATTACCCAATAACAGCACCATTGATGCTGCTAAATTAAAACGGGAAAGGGGTGATCTTGATGAATCCTTCTAGTGACTCTCAGAAACTTAGAGAAGTTTAGAAGAATTTTCAGTTTTTCTTAATTCTCCAAGAACTGTACTTACCTTCTGATGTTCTCTTTCCCCCAGAGAATGTTACCAACAGACTTAGACTAGAGATGGGGATAGTTCCAAATTCAGGAGGCTTGGGGAGCCAGGAAAGTAGGGTTACCTCCCTGCTGCTGGACGGCTCAGAGACACAGTAGACACAAACAGAGCCTATCACCGCCCCCCACGGTTAGAATAAAATCAAACCTCACCAAGAAAACTCTAAAGTGCAATTATTTACTGTCTGATTTGACATTGTTTCTCTCTTAATAACCCCCTAAAGTCATTTAAAGTCCAACAGAAGTCTAGATATGTGTGATAGTATTTATGCAACTTTCCAAACTGATACCGTGTTATGCGAACGCGTCTAAACAATCACCAGTCTGGCAAATCTTTTATACTTTATGTGGCCAGAAAGTTTCGGTGGTTGTTCAGCAGTGCAATCAATGATCCGGGAACACAGAGACCACCAGGCCGCGCTAAGGCACCCGACCCCTAGCTATTGCAATTCTACTGAAGATGGGAGAAAAAGTCAAAATTATTTGCATCTTTCTAAAACTTAGAAACTGGTTCTACATTTCCAAAACTGGCTCAGATTGTCATGTTGTGTGATGTGTACTCTTCCCGACTGGATGGGCAATAGCTGATTCCGCATGGAGTAGCACTGCAGAAAATGGGAAGAGCCTGCTGAAGTTAGACATGGGGGTTACTCCCAACCCCCTATCAAATCAGCTTCCTCTTGCACATCGGCCTCACAGCTAACACTCTTTGGGGCACAACCAAGATGCAAGTCCTGGGCAAGGTTTGCGAAAGTTATCTGATTCCAGAGAAGACATACCCCTCCAGCCAGAATGGAACCGATGGATTAATGCCAAAGAGAGGACAGAGGCCTCCTCAAGCGTTGGACGTTTGTAAAGTCCCTGTATCCAAAGTTCTGAAATCATTTCTGGGTATTGCTTCATCTCCCAACATCCTTGTGACACGGGAGGACCCATTACTGGCCATTGTTAGATCTCTAAAACAGAATGGCAAGTTGTTGACACCAAGGACGACTCCCTGTCATCTAACCCAAGAGTGCTGTGGAGAAGTTCTGCGACCCCTTTTGCAGTCTGCTCAGTTTTGCGTCTTGCAACAGCACCACTTACTCTGTTATCTTCAGCTCAACGACTAGGCTTCAAAGGTGTCATGGCTCTGGCTTTTGTAATAAGGGGACATAGACATGACTGTCTGGTTTGCACTTAAAGCCAAAGGTAACAGAGGATTTGTTCCCAGTAAGGAAAAAAGAATAAGAGATGTGGATCCCACCATTTTTTCAAAGCAAGCACGCATTGGCTACATGAAAATGCAGAGCAACATGTCAAATAATTCGTTGCTAAATTTGAGCGATGAGAGCAGCCCAACCCAGCGGAGGGACAGGAGCCAGAACCATCTCCAGGGCAACCCCCTTCCAGGGCCAGGCTGTGGCCTGCCACCCACAGGTCACGATGGCATAAGCAGCTCCGTTCATTTCCTCAGGCCAGTTCAACCTTGAGGGACAATTGTTGTCCATGTACTTCTTTCCATTGCCTGAGAAACGTTTTCATGGGTTTCTGTCATTTTGGAGTAACTGGGGCTTTCTTCTGAAGGGAACTGTCTCTTCTCGGTACCAGCATGCTCCGTGAATCATGCATTTTAATAATTTAATCTTCTTAACAAAAACGACTTTAGAAATTTTTTTTTTAATTCAGGAATCTGCAAATACTGAGGACTGTTGGGAAATATTTACCAAAGAGTCTGACATAATTTTGAATCATTTTAGTTTTAGTTGAGACACATGAGGTCGATGGGAAGGGAGATCCCCTTGCTAGCGAATGATGTGGACCATCTTCCCCAAGCAAGGGATGGTCGGGGGCTCTGCGTTTTTCCACAAAAGATGTTCTGAAGGCACCGTAAGTGTTTTAGCCTCCCTCCTGCCCACCAGATAAAACGCTGTGTAGAGGGCATTTAAGTTCGGCTTGTCTGACCGCAGTGAGGTGTCTCAGGAGGGAGGGTGGGTGGAGATGAATTCTCCCAGGAACCCGCGTTATTTCCGGGGATGCGGGCAGTGGCGTGCTTGCCCCATGCTTCAGCAGGTCCGCGTGATACCAGCTGTTATCACCCAGAGGACAGAGCCGAGAGAGTGCAAGCAGAAACCTGGCTCTCTGCTGGCCGCCAGGCAGGAGGGACAGCCCATAGTCCCAGGGTAGTGAGGTTGGAAAAAGCTCCGCAGTAAGAACTCCCAGACCTTCCACGGCAGGCAGGGCAGGCAGGAAATTTGAAGCTGGAGCACGTGTGCAGGGGTGGTGGTGGAGGGGCTCACCGGGGCAAATTAGGAAGCAGAGAGACGCTGGTAAGGAGGAGGGCAAATGCTGGGATGTCGAGCCTGCTGTGGCTCAAAGTGCTTCAGGCCTCGGCCTGCTGAGACTTAGCAGCCCCCTTGTTTGTGCAGCTCTCTGGTCTACAGTCACAGGCTCAGAGTAATTGGGCAGCATGAACAAGCCACAGACCATTTCTAAGGAAGTTCAGCCTTATTACGTGTGAGAAAATGCAGTAATGAAGGAGCAGGTGACCAATTATTGGAAGAAAAGGTCCTTAGGATACCGGCCTTCATTACCGGATAGGAAAGATTTTTCTCGACTCTATCAGCTGCTTGTGTACAAATGCAGGATTCTCAGGAATTTAAGCATCCTGCACAATTATGCGTTCTTTTGTCATTTCAACACTCTGCCTCACCTCCTGTCTTTTATCAAGGTTATATTCTTAACGCCTGATGCCATGCCCCCAAGTCTCCCCCATCTTTTTTCTTTTTTTTTTTTAAATCAATTGGAAGGTGGACCTTAGCCAACAATAGCTCTCCTGCCAGGACTTAGAGGGTAATTTCTGAAGCTGGTGCTCATTTTCTTGCAGGTCTGGAGGGAACATCACCAGGAGAGGGAAACAGGACCCTGCTGGGAGACCCTCAAAGCCCACAAAGCCATGGGCGTCTCAGCCCTAATGAAACCTGATGGTCGCGTGTCTTTTGAAAGTGGATTCTCCAGTCACAGGTGTACGAAGCCGCAGATGGTTTATATTGAATTTGCTGAGGAAGAGCCATCTTTCTTCAGTGACATCCCATTTCCAGTGTCTCAGCTGATCATCAGTTTTCCTTGGAAGTCTGACACATTATGATGTTTGGGCAGAAATCAGGAAACGAGCCTCCCTTCTCAGGGGCTGTGTTTCCAACAGTCCCAGGGCATCTTCCACAGAAGGAAACTTCTGGGATCATGACAGGGAAAGAGGACAAGAAGTTCATCCATGGTGATGGAAATGCTGCAGGGACTGGGGTGGTGACAAGCCACCTTCCTACCCAACCCAGGGCCACAAGATGTGTCCCGGATTTCCTTGCAGGACTCCTGATGCCCATGCTAAAGCGTGATGCCCCCCCACACCGCAGAGTTTGGGCACAGAGGAACGTCCACACCCTAGAATCCCTTCTGCCTTGGTCAACAGTGAAATCCTCTATCTCCCCCTCCTGCTGCAGGACCTGCAAAAGGACAAGTGGGTAGAAGATCGGTGGAGCAAAGGCGGGGGGACTGGGAGCTGGCAAGTGTAGACCACCACAAGGCATCTGGTCCCTGATACCTGCTCAAAGGAACACCAGGCCTCCGAAGCAGCGGAAATGAAGCCAGACTTGGTGATGCCAATTAGACTGGAAGGAGCTCTGGGGTTCCGAGGACTCCTGCATACCCGGCCAGGGTGGTGTGCAGGTGTGAAGGGGCGGGCGCACAATTGTCTCCAGGAGGAAAGAATCAACCTTCGGGGGTAATCCTCTCCTTCCCAGCCCTAAATAAAACAGGAACCACAAATGCAGATCTATCTCCAAAAGAGCTGTAATGGGCCCGGGGAGTTGTTCTTGTCCTACTTGTCCTACGAGGCTTCAGGAAACCTCTTCTTAGGGCAGGGAGATGGTGCTCAAGGGACCCTTGGTTTGCTGTCCAAGGTGCTCAGGTCAGGCTCCTCAGCGCCCTGTTTTGGGCCTGGACGGCCTCTCTGTGTGGCTGGCCCCAGCTCGCCCCAGCATGGGCTCCTTCCAGGCTTCTCCTCCCAGATGCCCCCAGGAAAGCCCACCAGGAGAATCCCCATCAGCTGCAAGGTTGGCCATAAACAAGAGGCTGTTTCCCCAAAGCTGGATCTCGCACGGTGTTTGTTCTGAGGAGCATTCTCGTGTTTCGATCATTAATTCGGCCTCATCTCATTTGGGTGAAACAGTAGCCACTACAGTGGGGCTGGAGGCGGGCTTCGTCGGCCGGCGCGCCCCCTCTCAGCTGCTGGGGCCAAAACCAGCCCCAGGGATCAGACCTGCTGGAGCCGTGCTGGAGCTTCATCTGTCCGGGGGCAAACGTGGGCGTCGTGGGTCTAGGCCACCGCTCCCGTCCCACTCACTCAGTGCGCCCGGCTTCGCAGAGCCACGCAGCCAGCACTCTCCCCTGCATCCCGGCTTCTAGATTGAGTCCCAGGGACACAAAACGCAGGACGCACGGCTGCGTTTAGCCAGAAAATGTTCCGAACCTGGGAGTCCTGTCTGCGGCGCCACCGCTCCGTCCCAGGTGCCCCTCCCTCCAGGGCCGGCGCCTTGGAGGACCCCACGGGGCACTGCCCACTCCCAGTCCCCAACACCCAGCGCGGTGGGTGGACCCTGCGTCCCACTGCCTTCCCAGGGCGCATCCCCTGCTGGGGTCTGCTGGCCTCCCATCTCTGGCGGAGGCTCAGCTGCTGTGTTTGAACCTGGCAGAGGACAGGGGTTCATAAGCAGATCAATTGCAGTGTAAAATGGTGAAGAGCTGTTTAAGAAAATAAGTAGGGTTGGGAAATAAAAGCACACACACGCACACACACACACACACACACAGAAAGAAAGAAAAAAGGTGGATTAACAGGATTAGGGTGAGTGAGAGAGGATGGAGACAATAGGATGGGCTCCCCAGAGAAAGTGACATTGGATGAAGACCTCAAGAAGGGGGGGGGATAAGGGGGGTAGAGAAGGGGTGGCAGTCTCTGCTTGAGATTCTCTTCCTCTCCCTCTGCTCTTCTCCCTCTTGTGATACTCTTTTTCTCTCAAATAAATAAATTTTTAAAAACTCACTTCCTATTGGCAAGTCACAATCTTAATATTAGTAAACATATTCCAAAATGTAAGACAAAATAATATTCTCTTTGCACAGGTTCTAGTCCTTGACACGAAATAGTTTGTCCTCTAACTTGTAAAAGGTTTACCAGACTGAAAATTGAACGAGTAAAGCCATAAAGTTCTGTGGGTATGAAACGAGTCTTAAGAGTGCACACAGAGAACACCCCCGCTTGCAGATGGGTTCTGTGGCCATTGAGGATGCAGACCTGGAGCTACCTGTTCAGCTCTTGTTTGGTAAATCTGCTACCCAGAAGCCACTGCCCAGATGGTTCTGGAAACGAAAACCATGGAGCTGGCCGGCAGGGTGGCCCAGACCAGGACACCCATGGAGGCAGGAACAGGAAGAAGGAGAAAATGGGCCAACATAATAGGGTGAGAGCAAGAGGATTTCCTAGGAGCCCAAAAGCTGCTATTGACCCAGCCTAGTGCTGACAAGACCAAGATTCTGTGAGGCTGTCCTTAACCCAGGACTGGGGTGGCCCGGGGGCTAACTCTCCCCAGGAAGGCCAGCCATCCCTGGACCCCTCTCCCAGGCTGGCTCCTCAGAGGCCCCTTGTTCTTAGCTCTGTCAGTCTTGTTCCCTCCTCCTAAGCCATATTGGAAGGATCCTTCAACCCCTACATTCAAGGCGAAAGCCCAGGAGGCAGGAGGACTTTTCTATGAAGTCTGTGTGTCCAAATGCAGAACCTAGTACATGAGGACGTTGACCTGAGTGCCTTCTACAGCAAACTAAGGAGTCTTTTATCTTTGGGAAAATAAGGCTCTCTTATGTCAACTTGAAGTTTAAATGAACCTCTCCCTACCCACCAGAAAGTGTCCTCGGGCATCCTGAGTATCAGAGAGATGTTGGAAGGTGGCACATTGATGAGGAATGGAAAAGGATACACAGTATCACCTCTTCCATATCACTAAAGTGTAGATTTAAGAAACACTGAGTAAATTTGGTAAATCATGTTTTATGGCTTAGAAGACATTTATGTTTTGAGGAAAGATAAATCTTTAGAGCTTTTATGATTCCCAAATTGCCCCTGGGTCCAGCAGTCTTGAAATAGGAGGGTAATAGATGCACTAAATCATAGAGAGTGAATGGCTATGCCAAGCCGCATCTCTCATCACAAAGTAAAAGACTTAGGAATCAGATCAGTCCCACTGGGGAAGGATGGAAGGTGCTTCTACAGTAGCCATCTCTGACTTCACAGCAAGAACATTACACACAGGCAGCCCTAAGTCCAAAGAGAAGTTTAGGTGGGTCTATACAAATTCGGACATGACCTCCCATGAAGACAAACTAAGCTGAAAGCAGGTGCCAGCATGCCATTTGGAGAAAATACCATGTTTGAAACTGTCAACCCCAAGGAAGATGTAATTGAAAGATAACGACTAACAGGTGTATTTATGAAATAAACCAAAATGGAAAGTAGAAAGTATTTTGAATCAAAATGAAATGTGTGACATAAAATGCAACATCACAATTTGTAGGATGTTGCTAAAGCTGTATTTAAAGGAGAATTTATGACATTAATTACTTATCTTAAAAGAGAAGAAAGGTCTCAATGACCTCAGATTCTACCTTAAAAACTAAGAATAAAAAAAGCAAATTAAACCCATGGTAAATTAAAAAAATAGAAAATAATAAAGATCAGAGCAATAAATACCATGTAGAAAATCAATGAAATGGAAAGTTGGTTTGTTGGAAAGATCAACCATATTGATAAAACTCTGGAAAAAAGGGAAACTGAAAGTTAATATTGGGAATGAGAGAGATGACATCACCACAGATGCTACAAATATGAGAAAGATAAAAAGGATCATACGAACAATTCTATATTAATACATTTGACTACACGGGTAGTGGACACATTCCTTAAAAGACACCAACAGCCAATGTCACTGAAGAAGACAGAAAACCTGGGTAGCTCTAAATCTGTAGAAGATGTTTCCATTTAAAAACTTCCCAGACAGGAAACTCCAGGCTCTGATGACATTGCTGGTCCAATGGACCCAAACGTTGAGGAAGAAGTGATACTAATGTATACAAACCTGGAAAACTGCAGAGGAAGAAATGTTCGCCATATCCTTCTATAAAGCCAGTATGACACTGACACCAGACATAAGAACGCTGTGAGAATACGCGGTCCATATACACAATGGAGAATTATGCAGTCGTCAGAAAGGATGAACACCCAGGGGCACCTGGGTGGCTCAGTGGTTTAAGGCCTCTGCCTTCGGCTTGGATCATGATCCCAAGGTCCTGGGATCGAGCCCCACATCGGGCTCTCTGCTCAGCAGGGAGCCTGCTTCCCCCTCTCTCTGTCTCTGCCTGCCTCTCTGCCTACTTGTGATCTCTCTCTGTCAAATGAATAAATAAAATATTTTTTAAAAAACACTTAAAAAAAAAGAAAGGATGAACACCCAACTTTTATGTCAACGTGGACGGGACTGGCAGAGATTCTGCTGAGTGAAGTAAGTCAAGCAGAGAGAGTCAGTTATCCTATGGTTTCACTTACTTGTGGAGCATAAGGAATAACACGGAGGACCTGGGGAGATGGAGAGGAGAAGGGAATTGAGGGAAATTGGAGGGGAGATGAACCAATGGAGGGTTGGAGAGATGGAAGGGAGAGACTGTGGACTCTGAGAAACAAACTGAGGGTTTTGAAGAGGCAGGGGATGGGGCATTGAGTGAGCCTGGTGGTGGGTATTAAGGAGGGCACATACTGCATGGAGCCCTGGGTGTGGTGCATAAACAATCTTGGAACACTGAAAAAATAAAATTAAATTAAAAAACAAAAAAAAGTTTTAAGAAAAGAAGCAAAATAAAACTGTATATATATCCCCAATGAACATAAATTTGAAGATTATGAACAAAATTTTAGGATATCATATCTGACAATATATGAAAATGACAATACTTTGCAACCAGGTGGAGTTTATACCAGGAGTTTATACGGATTTGGAAATCAGTGTAATTCACCAATATACTAGAAAGAAATAGCAGGAAAAAAACTTGAAAAAAATCCAACATTCACTCCTGATAAAAATTCTCAGTAAACTTGGAATAGAAGGGAAGTTTCTCAACCAGAATAAGGACATGTCTGAAAAACCTACAATCGGTATAATACTAAGTGGAAAAAGGAAAATTGTTTCTTCCAAGATTCAAGATCACGAACAAGATGTAGATGTTCTCTTTCCTCACTTCCATTCAAAATTGCATGTTGCAATCAGGCAAGAAAAAGAAACAAAGGGCACCCAGGTTGGAAATAAAAAATAAAACTTTCTTTGTTTGCAGGCAGCACAGTTTTGCTTGTAGAAAATTAATGGTATCACTAGCACCATTGCTGGGCAGAAGTTAAGGCAACAAGAGCAGAATTTATTCAGGAGCTCTTGCAATAGGGAAAGAGACCTTGGTATAGAACCGGGCTTACTTCTGAATATGGCGTGGGCAGTGAGGTGGTACGGCCACGAGCAGGGTGGAAACCCACTAAGAGGACAGGGGTGAGGGGGGAGTGGGACTGAACTGATGGGACAGGATTCTGGCTGAGGGCAGGCCAGGCTGGTCAGACATCACCTGGGGCAGGAGGAATCTCCTCCGATATGCAGGGTGAGGGCTCCTTTCTAAACAGACTAGCAAGATTCTTGCTACATGGGGCCATGCAGGCCTGACCAGGAC
>ML107736.1:0-44089 GCA_003697995.1 Taxidea taxus jeffersonii | reverse complement strand
GCACAACACACACACATACACATACACCACACAACACATACCACACACACACACACCACACAACAGATACATACCACACACACACAACACACTGTACACATACCACATACACCACACACACGAACGAAGCTACAGCAGCTCGTGAGGGAGCTGAGAAGGTTTTCAGGATATGGGATTTATGTACAAAACTCAGTTACACCCTAAGAGTCAGCAAACCATAGTGCACAGGACGAAACTGGCCCATCATCTTCTTTGTATAGCATGTGAGCTGGGAGCTGTTTTTGCATTTTTTTGTGTCGGCAATAAAACTATCATATTGGCCAATTTGAAGGCCTTTTTCAGGAAGGTGGTCCATACAATTTTTTTGCTTCTACGTTCTAAAAGTTCTAAAGAAGAATATGGAACAATTACAATATGTGACTCACAAAGCCTAGAGTACTTACTGCTAGCCCCTAGCCCTCCTCCAAAAGAAAGAAAGAAAGAAAGAAAGAACCCACCATCCACTTTCTATAGAAGTGAAACTAACATTCAGAAATTCAAATAAAAAATCATTTATGAATATCAAAAAATATGAAATATTTAGGGATAAATCCAACACAAATGTGGATCTCTTGTACATGGAAAGCTAAGAAAAGCACAGCTGTGAGAAATTAAGGATGACCTAAATAAAAAGGAAAGAAATAGCCTGTTTGGGAGTCAAAAGATTCAGTATTACGAAGTTGTTGATTATTCTCAAACTTATCTACAAATTCAACAGAATCTCAATCAAAACTTCAGTAGATTTTGTTTTGTTTTGTTTTGTTTTTTTGTAGAAGTTGAAAAACAAATTCTAAAATTCACATAAAAATGAGCAGGACTTGACACAACAGAAATAATTTCAAAAAAATAAACAAACAGGTGGGGTTATGGACATTGGGGAGGGCATGTGCTATGGTGAGTGCTGTGAAGTGTGTAAACCTGGCGATTCACAGACCTGTACCCTGGGGCTAATAATACATTATATGTTTATAAGAAATTAAAAAAATAAACAAACAAAAAACAAAATTGAAGGGTTAATGTGTCCTGATTTCAACGTTTATTACAAAACTATAGTAACTAAGAGAATGTGGTACTGGCATCAAGACACACAAACAGACCAGTGTAACTAGATAGAGTCCAGTAAGAGACCCACACACATATGGAAATTGGTTTTTGACAAAAATGCAAAGACAACCCAGCAAAGGAAAAAAAAAACACCTGTCTTTTAACAAATTGTGCAAGGATGCTTAGTTATCCACACACAAAAAGTAAACTCAGATCTATCCTTTGAGTCAAACACAAGAAGTAATTCAAAATGATCATAGACCTAAATGAAAACTTGAAACCACCAATCTTCTAGAAGATCAGTCAGTGTGGTTTGGAGGTGGGTAGAGATTTCTTAGCTATGAATCAAAATGTGTGAACTATATAAAAGATTCCATAAGTTGGACTTCCTCAAAATTAAATATGTCTGTTCTTCAAGACTGTTAGGAGTAATAAAGAGAAGACACAGACTGAGAGAAATATTTGCAAATCATGTATCTGAGAAACATCTCATCCTGAATATACAAAGAATTCTCAGAACTAAAACTAAAACAAAACAAAACAAAACAAAACAAAAAACACCTCAGTTAAAAAGAAGCAAACATTTAAACAGACATTTCACTAAAGAAGATATGTAAGTCACAAACATATTGAGAAAAATCTTTGAACATTATTAGTGATGAGGTAAGTGGAAATGAAAACCACAGGGATGTCAGTATATCTACAAGAATGCCTCAGATCAAAAAGACTGACCAAGTTTTGGTGCAGATGTGGAGGAGTTCTCATGTGCTGCAGGTGGAAACATGAAACGGTAAATCACTTCAAGCAACAGTTTCTAGTTTCTTAAGTATCCTTTTTCTTACTGTATAATGGAGCCCTTCTCTCGAAGAGAAAAGAGAACTTAAGTTCATACCAAGATTTATACACAAATGTTCATGAGAGCTTTGCATGTAAGAGTTCAAAACTGGAAACAACCAAAGGCGCATCAACACATGGTTGGATAAGCCAATTGTGGTATGGCCGCACCATGGAATGCCGTGCAGCAATAAAAATGAACTAATAAGGACACAAGTAACATGTATGAGCCTCAGGGTACTTATGTTGGGTGAAAGGACTAAAACAAAGGTAAGTGTGTTCACTTTGTATACTTTTGTTTGGTAAAAACATTCAAACACAAATTGCAGTGGCCTTCAATGAAAGGGAGACAAGGACACCCACTGACTAAGACTAAGGCCCTTATGGATCCTTAATTTGATTCCTCCCTCCCTCTCTCCCTTAGTTCCTCCCATTCTCCCTCCCTTCCTCCCCTCCTCCCTCTTTCTCTCTCTCTCTCCCTCTCTCTCTTTCTTTCCTGTTTCTGATAGCAGTGCCAGGAAATCCTTCTGGAGAAGGTACTGCTCTCCATGGTGCTAAGTTCTCTTTCTTTATTCCTAACAAGTGGCTTAATGTCATGGTTTAAAGGTAAATGTTCTTCCCTGCTTCTAGGCACCTCCCAAAGCTCACAGGACCTGTGCAGGGAAGGGCAAAGCAGTCTGGAGAGGAGGGAGGGTAGATGTGTGCCTCGTGCCTGCATCCACGATGGCCTGGGACCACTGCACAGTGAGCTTGAAGATCCAGGATGGTGTGTCAGAATTAAAACCTTTACCCACTACATATATATATTTTCTAAGAAGAGCCATTGGTCTGGCAGAAGTTAGATGGATACCTGGTTTTTGTGTGTTTCTTACTAACAGAGCAGAATTCCTCTCCAGATCTCTACTAACCATAATTTGAGGCCATTTCACTTGGTACATGTCACCAGTTTGCTAGGAAAATAAAAATGGCTGTATAAAAAAAGGGAACACACTTAAAAAAAATCTTTTCATTAGTGTTAGGCTGCTGAGATCTACTGAATTTCAGATGCATGCCTTCCAGGGGTAAGAGTCTACAACGAAGAATGGAAGACTCAAATCAGGACAGTCACAAGCACCTTCCACTAATGTAATACTCAAGAGTTCCTTGTGCGGATGGAGAACTCTGAGCTTATTCTTTGAATCTATTTATTATATTCTTTGAAGCAGGACAGTAACAGTGATGCTACAAATTAGATGCCTGTTTGATATGACAAATTAAGGAATATAGTATAGTTAAACAAAAAATCTCAGGGTGGATTTCTGAGCAAAATTAGATTGTTTTATAATCGATTTCATAGGGCTACAGAAATGTACTGTCAGATATCATCTGGAATATATATTCACGAAAATAATATTTTCTTTTTAGATTCATCTTAGCCATGTTCAAATATTAATAATACCAGGAGGATCAAGGTAGAGAAATTAAAATATAATAAGCATGCCGTTTTTCCTCAATATGCCAACATCCGACATCCTCTGTATTTGAAAAAAATGTTCCTTAGAGCACTCATTTTCTAACTCTACCAGGGGTCAACACACCTTGTGTGTGAAGAGTCAAATAATAAACATTTAAAGCTTTATGGGCCATACCTCCCTGTCAGGACAACACCACTGTCCTTGTAGTATAAAAGCAGATACAAATAATACGTAAATAAATGAGTATGGCTGTGTTCCAACATCACTTTCTTTGCAAAACAGGCTGTAGGCTGCATTGGGTCCATGAACTATAGTTTGTTGATCCCTGATGTAAACCTGTGTCCCCATGTCCCTGCCTTGATTTTTCCCACTGTCTCATCTGGAACAAGATGCTGGCCTGGTCACTAAGGACAGGAGCACAAAGCACCTGTTTGGGGGTGCACCATTGGTAGGGATGGAGCTGCAGCTCTTCTGAGTGGGTTTGCTGGGAGCTTTCAGGCTCTGTCAGAAGCACAATGGTTATTACCTAGAGGAACTGTAACGTAGCAACAACTGGCACCTGGTTGAAAATCATTTGACCCTGTAGGTGAGTGTTTACTTCTGGGCTCCCTATTCTATACCAATGACCCACATGCCTTTGTTCTATCTTTTCAAGATTGGTTTGGCTATTTAGGTTTCCCTGGGATTCCATATGAATCCAATATGTCTTTTCCACAAATGATACTATGAAAACTGGATATCCACATGCAAAATAATTAAGTTGAAGCCTATCCAACATCATATATAATAAGTATATTGGAGCAAAATGGGTCAAGGACCTAAAAATAAGAGCTGAAATTAAATTTTTAGTAGGACACATAGGAGAAATCTTCATGGTATTGAATCTGACATGACTTCTTGGATATGACATAAAAAGCTCAGATGACAAAGAAAAAATAGATACATTGGATTGCATCAAAATTAAAAAAAAATTTGTACACCTAAGAATGTAATCAAAATAGTGAAAATGTAGGGTCACCTGGGTGGTGCAGTTGGTTAAGCTTATGATTCTTGGTTTCATCTCAGGTCTGATCTCAGGGTCATGAGATCGAACCCCACCTCGAGCTCCACGTCAGGCTCTACACTGAGCACATAATCTGCTTGAGTTTCTCTCTCTCTCTTCCTCTGCCCCTTCCCCCTGTGCTCTCTCCTCTCTAAAATAAATAAATAAATAAATACTTTTTAAGTGTGAAAAGACAACCCACAGGAAAGAAGAAAATGCTTGCAAATCATATATTTAATAAAGAGTTAATATCCATAATACACCAAAAAGACCCCTCCTACATCTCAACATCAAGAATTCAAGCAAACCAACAGAAAAATGGGCAAAGTACTTAAACAGGTATTTCTTCAAAGAAGATAAATAAGTGGCAATAAACAATAAGTACATGAAAAGAGTTCAAAACTAGTAGTCATTAGGAAAATGCAAATCAAAAACACAATAAAGTATCATTTCACATTCACTAGGATGGCGATTATCCAAAACAAGCAAACAAACAAAACCCATTGGAACCCATAGGCATTGTTGGTAGTACTGTAAAATAGTGCAGCCACTGTGGAAAATCATTTGGTGATTCTTCAAAAAAGTAAACATAGAATTCCTTATGACCCAACAATTTCCCTTCTGTATATATTCAAAAGAACTGAAAGGAGGAACTCAAACAGATACTCGTACCAATGTTCACAGCAGCATTATTCACAATAGTCGAAGGGTGGAAACAAGCTAAGTGTTCATCAACAGATGAATGGGTCAGCTGGATAATCAGATGTGGTGTATCCATACCATGCAATATTATTCATTCTTAAAAATACATTCTGAGGGGACCTCGGTGGCTCAGTGGGTTAAGCCTCTGCCTTTGGCTCAGGTCATGACCGCAGGGTCCTGGGATCGAGTCCTGCATTGGACTCTCTGCTTGGCAGGGAGCCTGCTTCCTCCTCTCTCTCTCTGCCTGCCTCTCTGCCTACTTGTGATCTCTCTCTGTCAAATAAATAAATAAAATCTTTTAAAAAAACCACTCTGATATATGCTACAACATGGATGGACTTTGAAAAGATTATGCTATGTGGAATAAGCCAGATGCAAAATTAAAAAAAAATTGTATCATTCCACTTATATGAATTACCTAGAAAAGACAAATTCACAGAGACAGAACATAGACTGGGATTATCAGGGGCAAGGGGGAGGCAGATGGAAAGCTGTTTAGTGGGTGCAGAGTTTAGTGGGTGCAGTGAGGTGATGGAAAATTTCTGGCAATGAATAGTGATGGGTATAAAACACTGTGAATGCACTTAATTCCATTGAATTGTGCACTCAAAAATGGTTAAAATGTCGAATTTAACATTGCATTGTATGTATACTTTATTGCAGTAAAAGAAATGGCAAAGAAGCAATCACACACCCATGCTCCAAATGCTACAGTTGTTATTTCCTAGTATGAAATAAATATAATTGTAAACATTTTGAGCTGAAAGGCATAGGTTATCTGTCAGCAATCAAACCCTGAAGTATAATATTATTTCAATAAAACAAAGAGAACTTGAGTGTCCTCCAAGCTCAATGGCCACTCAGGATTGCTATGTGGAGAGCCTGTGGGGTAGCACCCCAGTTGGGACAGTTGTATGGTGTTCCTTCAAATTTTGTGTGGGACATGAGTAGGAAGTGGAGTTTTCTAAGATGCTTTAAATATCATTTCAAAAAAGATCATGAAAACATGAATACATCAATCAACTGTATTACCCAATAATGTTATTATTATTGTAGTCCTTGTTTCTAAGGGCTATAGAACTGGCAGAAACTATCAGCAAATCGTCTCACCCCAAGTAACAGGCATGGCCATCGGAACCCTCTAGATCCCTGGTCGTCAGCCTTCTTTGGAAGGTTAAAGACTTGTAGAGATCCCACTTTTGACCTGTCATCTTTTCTACACTGTCCTGAGAATTTTTTCTTACAAAAACTGAAGTCAGGGACACCTGGGTGGCTCAGTTGGTTAAGCGGCTGCCTTCGGCTCAGGTCATGATCCCAGCGTCCTGGGATCAAGTCCCACATCGGGCTCCTTGCTCGGCAGGGAGCCTGCTTCTCCCTCTGCCTCTGCCTGCCTCTCTGCCTGTGCTCTCTCTCTCTCTCTCTCTCTCTCTAACTAATAAATAAATAAAAATCTTAAAAAAAAAAAGTTTAAAAAAAAAACTGAAGTCAGAATAAAGTTCTGCCTCTTTATTTTCCCTCTTTCAAGCCAGTTCCCTCAACAAGCCAACCAGAGTTTTTCATCTTAGGAGTTCAACCACTAGTCACCACGGAAGAATGAATAGGGGATAACAAAACTACACCCTGGGGAGAAATCTCAAGACATGCCAAACAGTGTGACTTTGGTCTTTATTAAAATGTAAATGGAGAGCAGTCTGTATAATCAAATTTATTGCTCTATCTCTGATGACCTCTTAATACTTCCATGGAAACTAGGTACCTAACTTCTTCCATTTTCCCTTAATCCCCACTGGTGGAATGGAATCCTTATCGTTCTTTGTGGCAAAGCCCCTTTCCCTTGGTCTTAGAGTTTGTTATGCTCTACAAATAAACTCTGAGAGGTGTTTTTAAGACAAAGGTGGCATTGGCCTTCCGGGAGGGCACAAAATCTAAAGGAAGGTGGGAGAGTCTTACTAGCAGTGATAATGGGTGATTTCTAGTCCAGATAATAAGTGGCCACTCCTGATTCTTGGGGCTACCAGACCCAGATATTCTTTTAGGAGAAATGCCTCTCCCCCACTCTGGGCACACTCCAGAGGCAGGGGAGTGGCACACGACCCACACATCAGTACTTTTCATCCTTTGGTGTCGGTGATTGGGTAATGACCATCCTCACTGATAGAGAATCCTTAACATTCTCAGGAAGGAAGGAAGAGATCATCCACAATTCCCTATTAGATTCTCTGGGACAAATAAAATGTCAAGAAAATGTCCCCATATTAATGGCCAATTGGATGATTATTTCTGGAGAACTACTTTAATCTTGTTCCAAAATTTCATGGGATGTTTATTCTCTTATCCTGGTTATAGGATGAATGCCAAGGGAGCTTAGAAAATTTTGTTTTGTTTCTTTTTGTTTTATGAATTCATACTAAAATTTTATTTTTAAGTTCAGTTTAGTTTTATTTACTTATTTTAGTAATCTCTATACCCAATGTGGGGCTCGAACTCATGACCCCAAGATCAAGATTCACACACTCTTCTGGCTGAGCCAGCTAGGTGCCCCTCCAGCTACTATCTTTGCAAGTTTTCATGCTCCCAAAAGTTCATCAGCATCTCATGTCCCTTCCCTACAAAAGGGGTTGATGATAAAGGTCGGTTCTTTCATGAAAAAAAAAAAAAGAAACAAGGTTACCTCAGTGGGGCCCATTCTATGGAGTCCTTTTGTGGACACAAAGCAACACAAGCAACCACCAGTCAACTGCAGGTGTCTGAACAGCTTCTGTGTGCTTATCCCCATGCCTGGCTCAAAACCAGCTCTCAGAGAGCTTACTTAACTGAGGAATTAAATCAGTCATACTGGACCAGATTGAAGCCAATTCATTCTTAAAGTCCACAGCCTTGAGTGTCAGTAAAGACAGTGAGGACAGGCTTCTTGGTCATGTAAATGTCATCCTAGTCACATAGGCTTGGCCAGGATGGCTGATGGGGACACCAGGCTCTGTATAAAGTGCCAGTGTGATGACCTTTGAGTAACTCCTTTCTTTTTTTTTTTAATTATTGAAGAATAATTGGCATACAGTATTTTGTTAGTTTCAGGTGTACAACATAGTGGTTCAATATTTTTATATACATTACAAATGGGTAACTCTGTTCTACAGACAGAGACAAGTTCTTACACAATGGATTATTATATACCTCAATTTACATAAGTCTCCTTCTCCTTCTCCTTCCCCCCCTTCTCCTTCTCCTTCCCCCCCTTCTCCTTCTCCTTCTTCTCCCCCTCCCCCTCCCCCTCCTTCTTCTCCTTCTTCTTCTTCTTCTTCTTTTTCTTCTTGGTCTTATTTAATCTCCTCAAAAACCTCATGGAGTCTGTTCTATTGTCTCATTCTCAGGTGGAAATATGGGTCAAAGACAGATAAGCTACTCTCCCAAGTTCACTCTGCTGACTGGTGATCAAGTCTGGATAAGAATTCCCATCTTCACTCCAAGGTCTGAGCACTTGGGAGACCACACCACACCCAGGGCATATGCAGCCCATTGGACAATGAAATTCTTCTCCTTTGATTACTCCACACCAAATTCTTTTCTAATGTTTAAGAGCTTAAAGGAACATCAAAATCTACTTTTTACTAAAATGCAGTCTTTTTTGATAAGCCAAAGAATTTGGGATTCAGAATGAAGAACAAAGAAAAGATATTGCTCTAAAGAGGTCTATCTAAAGTGCTCTGTAGATGAAGAGAGAATTAATTATAATGTTATGTTTTAGTCAATTATTTTTTAAGGCTTCCTCTCCCACAAAAAAAATCCAGCAAATTATTTTTTGACAGGTTATTACATATTCTAAACTTGTTCTTCTATAACAATCACTAACTGAGGAACAAAATAAGTTCACCACATTCTTCATTAATAGCCAATTTAATGATTAATTCTGGAAAACTACTTTATACTTATTTCAAACTTTCTTGGGATATTTATTCTCTTATCCTGATTATCACATGAGTGCCAAGGGATTACAGAGAAAATTCTGTTTCTTTTTAAGAATTCATGCTAACACAAGCCCTCAGTCAAACAGATGTGGAAGAGAGCTGGAAGGAAAACCAACATCTCAGAATCGGTGACAGTGTATTTTACCTGCCAGAACACTCTGGCATTTAAATCTACAGCTTTAGTGCTCTCCTCTCTGCCATTCCCCTCTTATAGGACATTAGTACTGAGAAATATTTCCCTTGTGAAGAATGCAAAGCTGACCGACCATCCGTGGTGACAGGCACTAAGGGGAAGAGGGACCACAAGGCTTTACAAACCAACAAATGTGTACCCATCACACAACTCTCATGTTCTCGGCCGGGTGTCTCTCAGATCAGCCTTCCTTTTTAAGAGAAATTGCACATCTTGACTTTTCTGCAAAATCACCTTATATTTAGTGCTGGCTCAGTAAACATAACAGCACATAGTTGTAGGACACAGAGTCTCTTGGCCTGCTGTGACATCTCTCATCATTGAATCATCATTTTTCCTCCTGCTGCTATCAGGACACATCTTCACCACATCACTAGCTCTGACCCGACTACCACCACTGCCCAAGGCAGGGCTTTACCCACTGCTGAGGGGGGCCAGCTATGATGCCAGAGAGGGCCTCTCTCCCATGGTGGTAACCTCCACCCACCTGGGCAGACCACATGGCCCAGGATGAATCCCAAGGACTGCAGGCAGCCAAAGAAATATACTCGCTGAGTCATTTTGGTGGCAAAAATCCTTAACATTTCTGGGCTACGGGTAAGTACAAGGAGGGGCTCAAAATGAACCTGGGAACATTAATGTGAATTATCTCTACTTAAGAAAGAGAGAAAACAAGATTTCAAGTAAGTGGTGATAGAAAAAACTGGTTCACTGAGTAATGGACCTGATTACTTTTCACTTTCCATATTCCTTTAATTCTACTCAATATACATCTAGTGAAGTAAGAACCAGTGGGTGTTTATGCTTATGTTTTATATTTATCAAAGTTTCTGTTGAGAGGATGAATATTCTAAAATCTCTAAGTGAATATTTCACTCTCTTTAAAGCACTTTGAGAGTCCCTTCTGCCTCTGGGTCTAGAAGGGCGAACGTTATTAACGTGTTCTATTTGTGAGGACCAACGACAGATGGGGAACTGACGAGTCATAGGCACTGCAGGACCACTGATGAGAATGGGTCTGTGTGGACATGGGAAAGGTTTTATACACGACTGGGGGCGAGATGATGTGACTGGACCAAATGAGAGTTCACCCACATGGCACGTGGCAAGCCTGTAGAACCTGCCACCAAGCTTTCTCAGGGAGGGAAAAACTATGGCTTATAAGTGAGGGTTTTAAGGGCAAAATTTGGGGTAGGGGCTCCTCCATCCCCGAAAGAGCCTGAAGTTTGCTCCAGGACCCTTTGTGGACCACTGGAGCAGGCATCTGTCCTACTCATAAGGCATGGCTGGACCGCCAAGGGACACACAGACCCAGGCCCAAGATACAGGAATGCTTGCTTGCCATTCCAAGGGATGTGAAAGAATGCAACCCCACTAGCTTACACACATAGTAGTTAGAGCACTTCCAGACAGCTGATCAGCCTATCCTGTACTCAGCAGAGAAGAAACCCAAGCTGAAACTTCGCTTTGGACTCTGGGTCTCCGGTGCTTTGTGACCACATTAGCGGGCTGACAGCAGGAGCCCACACCCCGCCTTGTGGGCTGCCTCTCACGGCGATGGATGGCCTCCCCCAGTGTTGCTGCTATGGGCATCCCATCCCTGCAGGGAGCAGTGGATGTGTAAGCACGGGCACTGCACGTCCTGGGATCTGTCTTCTAGGAACTCAGAACTCCAAGTTCACTCCTTGAGCAATGGAAGCCTGTTTGCCCACCACCATGAATGCAAACAGCCTCCAGAGGGACATGTGAGAAATAAGTTACCATGGGTATGATTGCACAGGGCAGAGGGAAGGGATTCTGACTACGAGCAATGGTATGGGATCTTGAGTCTAGATGGCGGAGGCAGGGGGAGGATAATTTTTGTGTCAGATGAAAATAGAACTTTTTTGGCAGAAGTGCCTGAGAGACCTCAGCTGGAGAGACATAGCTAACAGTTTCTCCTCTGACTTATAATTACACGTGTGTGTGTATATATATACACACACATATATATTATATTATAATTACATTATAATTATATATATTATATATATATACACACACACACACACATACACACATATATATATGGGCTCTTTAAAACACTCACACTTTCCCCTCAGTCTTACTGAGGCATGACTGACAGATAGCCCTGGATAAGCCTTGGATGCACAGCCCAGTGACTTGACTTTCACGTAGGCTGAAATGATGACCACAGTGTGTTGAATCAACATTCATCATCTCACCAATCTACAAAATAAGCAAAAAAAAAAAAAAAAAAAGTGTTTTTTCCCCTTGCCATGAGAACTTCTAGAATGTTCTTTCAGCAACTTACAACATACCGTGCCCCAGTGTTAACTACGGTCATTGTGGTGTACTGACTTCTCTCTCCGTCTGTCCTCTATGGACTTCGGGGCAGCCCGAGGGGAGCTGAGAATCCTGCAGCAGAAAACCGTCACCAATGCCTCTCTTTTTGCAGCAACACACAGAGGAGGGAGGGATACTTCAGGTCTTAAGCTGGAGAGCCCGGGCAGTTCACTTACGTGGGAGAAGCTGGCCTGAGGGGACTGACAGGAGCGGGAGATGACCAATTCATACAAGTCAGTACAGTGGAGGCAACATCCGTGATGTCTGTGGGGTGGCTGTGGCCCTGAGCCAGAGTTTTGTGTCCAGCCCATAACGCGACCCTCCAACACGAGGAAGCATGCAGGGAGCTCAAATAACCCGAGTCTGCACTCGATGATAATACCAAAGTGCACTTGCCGTACTTGCTTTGGATAGGATGGGTCCTGTGGCCCGTGTGGGCATGTGTCTCTGTTTCTCTCCAGGTGTCCTCGGCTGCATCTGGTACAGCAATGACGGGGAGTGTAATCATCTTTCCCACACCTGACAGGGTGGTGAAATTAGAAAAGAATGAGTCAGGCATCAACCCACTCAACGTGGAAAATACGTGACAAGAAATAGAGCCCGAGAATTATAAAGCCTTTATCCCATGGCACAGGTTATACATAAGCAGAAAATGTGACACTGGAGACTCCAAACCTAGAATTTTTTAAATATCATGCTTCTCTTTATTACTGCCCAAGGTGTAAATGATAAATTAAAGAACAGAACAAAAAAGAATAGAAAAGCTGTAAAGAACAGCCTTTACATTTAGATTTTTGTTTGATTGTTTTTGTTTTTTTTGTTTTACATTAAATGTTTTCCTGTAGTGGGAACATTTCCTATTGGGAATGTTCAGGAATGACTTGGAAGCACTTGGAGGCTTACCTTAGTTTTTCACAGAGGGCATTTAGGGGCAGTCCAGAGAGGCATCCCCTGGAAAGATAGCACATGTTCTGCCTCCCACTGATGATTATGAGGTCCCCCCTGCCCCAGTCATTTCACATACTACGTCTGGGTTTCCCAGAAGGAACCCCCTGCTTGAGGGACATCCACAATCCCACTTGACATGTTTCTTTTTGTTAAATCAAGCCATCTCTTTCTTTATATGAACACAGTAGATTCAAGATCTTTCGATCATGGGTTCCAGAGTTCTGGGAGTTCATGTGCAAGAGCTTGGGCTCTGCCTGCCCACTTCCTCAGGGATCTTGGCCAATGACCTTACTACATTGTGAGTCAAGGGGTCCTCATCTGTAAAGAGAGGATGATAGGACTTGACTTGTGGGGTTGTAATAATGGTTTCAGAAGAAACACAACTCTGCAGATGCCTTTGGGATGACCACAGGGCCAGGAGATGGGCAGATTTCGGGAGAGGGATAAAGGAAGGTGGTGGGCAACTCGCACTATTCCTGGAACTGATTTTCCATCCTCCTGTGTTGCTTCCCCGAGCCAGGAGTGGTGGGGAAGCTTGCATGTGTATGTGATATCAGACTTGGAGGCATCGGCTTAGTCTTTCTTGAGAGTGGCTCTGGGAAATTCTCAAAGCTTGAGGGCTAAATCATCAGAGTGAATTTGAATTTGACCCCTTCCTCTAGCACCAAAACACAGAAAAGCTTTAAATGCCCTCTACAGATGGAGAAATGGAGTTGGTAAGAGCCTCCTTGGACTCCGGGGACCTTAGCAGTATGCACTGATGGCTTTGAGAGACCACTGGTGGGGGGCAGTGCTCAGAGGAGCGAGTGTATGCAAAAGACGCCATCACTTTGAGCCAAGGTCTCCTTTTGGGTAGATTTTTTTTTTTTTAAGATCATCAGATGACTTTTTCCTTAAGCTTAAAATGCTACCACTAGATTTCTTTTTTGTTTTCACCAGACACCAGATGGTTTTACTTAAAGAGGTGTCTGTGACCTTAGTCAACCTTTAGCAGGATAAGAACTCCTCCCAACAGCTCTTCTTGGCTGCCTTTCCCCCAAAGCCAATGGAATAAGAGAGAATAATTTAATACCAATTTTTAAAATGAGCAAACCAAAACAAGAAATAAAGTCAAAGATATTTTAAAAGCATAGTAAGGAAATAAACTTTTTGAAAGTAAATACCAATGTGTAAAATTTAAGAAATTTTTTTCTAATATACCTCTGGGACATAATTAACAAATACCCTTAGATGAGTATTTACTAGAACAAAAATTGCAAGTCATTGAAGATCTGTACAGTATCTAATTCAAATGTCTTATTCCTGCCCTTGCTGACAAAGAGAACACAATCTAGAACATCGGTTCTAGACAAAATCAGAGGTGAATAGGAGGGGGTTATGGAGGAAAGCCCACATTTGCTGACCGGCTATGTACCAGCTGCTCTGAAAACCTTTCCACCTGAAGACAATCCAAGACCATCCCACATATCAGGGTGGTTTCAGGTAATTGCCAAAGAGTCTCAAAATTTTGTTTCTCTTAAGCTATATTCTTTAAAATTTTATTTTTATGTATTTATTTATTTTAAAGATTTTACTTATTTGACAGAGAAAGACACAGCAAGAGAGGGAGCACAAGCAGGGAGAGTGGGAAAGGGACAAGCAGGCTTCCCGCTGAACAGGGAGCGCGATGCAGGACTCAATCCCAGGACCCTGGGATCATGAACTGAGCCAAAGACAGAGGCTTAATGACTGAGTCCCCCAAGGGCCCCAAGCTATTTTTATTTTTAAAAGTACATGATTTTTCAGCCTTTTGGTCAAAACACCTAAAAAATGTTTTATGCTCTAAGGAGTTTCGTGCTCTTGTGGAATGACAGAAAACCACGTGAGCTCCAGCTGGACCACAGGAAGACACGGTGCTCAAGTGGGATGAAACGGGGCCACTTGGGCAAACCTAAGTGCTACCAGCATGGAGAGTAATGAAGAGCGACCCTTAGGGCTCGATTTGTGTCTGTACGTAACTCAAATCCACCAACAAAACTGCTTATTGAGATGCAGGCAAGAATCTCTTCTATCAGAAAGGGTTCTATTTTTTTCTCTTTGGGGATCAGAAACGTGAATGTGGAGGGACTGAGAGGGACTGAACAGTCAGTGGATAACAGGTTCAGAGAGATTAATCGGATCATCACAGTTCAGCCTGAAATCTCCATCTCCCCGAGGTCTGGAAGGTTGTCTGAAGGCCCGGGACGGACTGCCTCACGTTTCCAGTTTCAGCCCCTGTTCTTCCTTTGTTCTTAGTTTTGCACCAGATGTCAGTAAAATACATCTTTGGGACTACAAGACAATCGACTGAAGAGTTTTGTAGGAATTATTTAGGGTTTTTGTGCTGAGCAGGACAAGGAAGTCACGGTGGCATTGCCTGGGAAGTGGAGAAGTGACACAGGCTGAGTCACTTTCCCACGAACTGATCTTGTTGAGGAGAGAAAAGCGTGGCTGGTTCACAGACGCTTTGGACGAACGTCTCTATGGAATCGAAGTCAGTTTCTGGTAAGCGAAACTGGATTGATTCAAACTCACTATGAAGTTTCCATAATGGTCTTTGTTTCCAGGTTTTCCATTTCTTTTTTTCCAAAACCACTTCCACATCCTTTTCCCTATCCAATATTTTCTATATTTAAGTCAGGATTATTCAACCATTTTGAAACTGTTGTGTCAGAAACAACGTGCCAGGGACAGTTTTCACGGAATGGCAGGAAAATGCTAGCGTGTGAACTCTCTTGCAGTAAAGATGAAATTGTATTTCTTTCTTTGGCTTGTAAATTAAAGATGGCTACAATTAGTCAAATACTAAATCGTACAACTTAAAAAACAGCCAGTATTTATCCAAGATTTCGTGGTTGTCTGAGAAACTATGTATCACACTCGAGGCATATTTTATCACATTCTCCCACTTTTATGCTCCAGGGAAATGGACAGAAACACAGGACAGGTATGGGGGGACTGCAACTGGTGGGTGCTGGAGGGAGATGGGCCAGTCACTGCTTCAGGAGCAACTCACGCTGGGCACTCACTGCTCTAACCCCCTCCCAGGTTCGTCATGTGCCCCACACAGAGAAGGGGCTAGGAAATAAACACATATCCAGTCTAAAACTCCCACCTTTTCAGGTGCCTTTTCCTTATTGAACTTAATGCAGATAGTTCAGAAGAGCATAAATTACCCATTCTCTAGGTTCTAGGATAATATAAGATTCTAAAACGTTGTTTAGAATTTTATTTTCCAGAAACAACGGTGACCCTCCCGTTTATTTACTCCAGTGACTGAGCGCTGTTCCCACCACGATGGAGGAAGTGCCTGGCTTCCCATCAGGGTGTGGCCCTCCGGGCGGTCTCTCTCTCTTCTCTTTTTCACAAACTAGCAACTTCTGACCCTGATATCTGAAAACCTGTATCGTTCGGCTCCACCATCTTTCCAACCAACGCTGCAGTTCCCCAGCATCCTCTTGCCAGGCTAGTCCTTATCTTTCCCAAGCACTGAGCCCTCATGTGAAATACCCTGGCTCCTCTCCTCTGGCTGGCCCCATCCCTCCTCCTGGACCACAGGGTCCCCTGCAAGCCCTCCCCGCCACCCGTGTCCCACTAGTTCCCCCACGACATGCCCACTGCACCTGTTGTTTGTCTTGCTTATTTTTGCTATTAGTCAAGTGTCACTTGGCTTCTCCTAATGCTTTTGAGAAACAGCTTTACTGAGGTGTAATTGACACATATTTTAGGTGTGCAATCTGATTCACGTTGACATGTGTGCACCTGTGAAAGCGTCACCAGAGTCAGGACCAGAAACACATCCACCAGCCCCCAGAGCTCCCCTGTCCCTCTTTGTCATCTCCTGTCACTCCCCCTGTCCCCAGGCAATCGCAGGTGATTTCTGTCAAAGATGAGTTTGAATTTTCTAGAATTTTGTATAAATGGCAATATCCAACATAGACCCCGTCTTTCTCGGGTCTGTGTGACTCAGTAAATTATTCAGATTCGTGTCACTGTTACCGCAGAGCAGTGCTGTGTGACATTCACGGCTTTTTTGTCCTGGCTCGTGTTTGTCACTACTCCGGAAAGGAGCACGCTTTTCAGCCTGGTTCACAGGAGTGATGTTAGCTGGCCTTCGGCCCAATGGCACTTAACAGTGGGATGAGCTGTTTTAATGACATAAAATCAAAACCCAGCCAAAACCTAGAAATTAGCTTGATTCTAGGCTGCATTAATGGATCCACACAAAGCATGGTGTCCTAGTCTACACACCATGTTTTAATGTCTCCATATCCGTGAGATAGAATTACTGATGAGAGGCCCAGAAGGATGCCACTGTGGACACGTTAGCGGAATTGGTGTCACAGCCACATCCGGTGGGGAAAGACACAGGAATGCCCAGCTCAGCTGCCAGTGGGGCCCAGAAGCATGTGAGGAATATTCAAGCTTATTCCTTATTGCTCCGGTCATGGAAATAGGACTATGGATGGCGTGGTGGGCAGGCGATGTTGGTTCAGTTCAAGGAATATGCTCTACTCATAGGGATTACTAAGATACATAAAAGGTTCCTGGCAGCCTCTGAGTGGAGACGGATGCCCACCTGTCCCGAGGGTTTGAGGGATTCCTACCCCAGCAGGAACCTGCACCTGCCAATCTCGAAAGCATTTCCACAAAGTGAAATGGAAAAGTTATAACTGAAGAGAGATAAAGGAGTTTTCCTTGAGAACCTAATCCTCAGTCCCATCTTTGCTTGGTGTTTCTGGTCTGCGGTTGTTCTGAGGATGGTTCTCACCTGAAGCAACCAGAAGCCCATTGACCACCTACCAGTCTTGGACATTCCTTGACCTGTGACCTGTTGCTCTTTGTGAATGCTGCCCTGAGAAGTAGTCATTTGTTGAAGAGAAGTGGGTAAAGTTATTTACCAAGAAATAACATTTTTGCCTTTGCTGGTTTCCTTCTTTCCAGTTTTATGCTCTCTTCATTCTTTGTGCCACATCTGTCTTTGGCCAAGGTCTTGCCTGAAGCTTTGGGCCAATTCTGTCATGAGCTAGGGAGAGACAAGCAAGTAAGCGAGTCTGGGAGGGCATTAAACCCATAGTAGGATTTGCTGAGGGAAAACAAACAGCCACCAACAGAAAAAGAAAATACAGGCTACCGGGATGAATTTCTTGCCAGACGGTCTGTGTATCTGAGGCAGGACCCAGCAGGGCCCAGGGCTGGGCAGGAGGGTGACAGAGTGTGTGCATGTGTTTGCACAACAGGTGATCAGTGAGTTCCGCAGCCCCTCATACGTACAGTTACAACTAATTAGAAAATCGCATTGGTGAATGCTGACTGAGCCTCAGATACGTCCAAGTCTGGGGCCGGCAGTTTCAGAGGGAACGCCTGAAGGGAACCGGGAGACATAAGACTGGGTGGGGAGCCATTGGCCCCTATTACACCCCTGACAAACTGTCTGCCTGACTCAGGGTCAGCCCTGGAGCACTGTTCTCCGATCTGAGACGTCCACAGTCATGTGGAGATGGCTAGGTCTTGGCACCCCTGCTTTGCTGATGGAGAGCACACCTGTGACTCCCAGCCTCTCGCTGAGTCAAGAAGAGTGTGACCCCAGCTCAGAGTTGAGGGGACCCTCCAGAAGCTACCACAGTCCTCGGGAGAGTCATTCCTAGGGACGAGTTCTCAAGCTGGACATCCGCATCATCCTCCTTGGGGATCCATGGTCCTGGTCTGCCAAGGATAGCCCCAGGCCTGACACCAGAATTCCTATGTCCTGGGAAGATCCAAGCCAGGCAATCAGGCTGTTGGTCTGCCTGCAGTCATGGTTAAGAAGCAAGCTAACTGGGGCGCCTGGGGGGCTAGGTCGGTTAAGCATCTGCCTTCAGCCCAGGTCATGTTCTTGGGGTTCTGAGATCAAGCCCCTGCTCAGCGGGAAGTCTGCTTCTCCCTCTCCCTCTGCTGCTTCCCCTGCTTGTGATCTCTTTCGCGCTCTTTCTCAAATAAATAAATAAAATCTTTAAAAAAAAAACAAAAAAACCCAGCTAATGCTTTACATTTATTATCTCACTTGTCTTGAGAGCCACTCTTGACATAGGGGTACATTCTTGTTTATGAACGGTGTGACTGGGCCTCAGAGCAGAGGGTGCCTTGCCTGAGAGAGTTGGGGTACACACTGATGAGATCCAGGGCGATCAGACCTAGTTGCAGGCTGAGCATGATTCAAACCTTTCTCAGGCAAACTTGACAATGTGTCGTATATTTTGGCAGGTGCCTGGCATCTAAAGCCCTTTGTCTATCATAAATTATTTTGCATTTCAGGGCTCCTTAAATTTGTAAGGATGAGGAAAGCCAAGTAAGAGTGGAGCACTGGCAGGGCAGCTAAGATTAGAATCTCATGTACTGTTGGTGGGAACGTACGTAGACTGCTGCAATTCTGGAAAGCCATCTAAGATTAAGTTGCATGTGCCTGCTGGCCCAGAAATGCTGTTTCTGGGGGTATATTCTAGAAAATGATTTTCTGGGCAGGTCTACAGAGGGCATGGGCAGGTGCATGTGCGTGGTTGTGAGGGAGCGAGCGTCCCCTGTTGCTCTCACCCGAAGTTTAGGAAAATACAACATGAAGGCTGGACACTCCAGAATGCCCTGTAGCAGTTAAAGCTGTTTGTTAGAAATGTAGCAATAGGACGGAGCTTGAAGACTCAGTACTGGAAAAGGCTGTGTGCAAAGAAGGGAGAGGGAGAAGAACACAAAACAGGCAGGTGATATTTATGCAAATTCCTAATCCTACACACGAGACACGTTATATATTTGACAGTGGTCAATTTGCATTCAAGAATATCAGACATCTATCAGGCGTTTGCTGTGGGCGGGATGGAGGGGAATGGAGATAAACAACTGGACAGACTGGCAGACAGAAGACAGACAGACGCCGAGACAGGCGATAGCAGTGGGCTCTCAACAGACACGCCTGATGACCCAAGACTGCACCTGTGTCAGAGGAAGAAAAGAGCCCAGGAGAGATGTACTGTTTGGACAAAATTAGTCTTTACGAGTAAAACGAATTCCATTGTCATCGTTCACCTGCAGTGAGAAGTGAGTGGGTTGCTGTACCGATTGTGAAGAGGGACTGACAGGCAACAAGGCTCTTACAGAAAAGGGAACTTCAAGATTCCGAGTTTGTCGAGGGGGAATATTAGCAGATCACGTGGGGCAAAAACTACCCTTGTCATGCCCGATTTGCCCAAAGAAGTGAGGGGGCCCCTGAGGATAGAGGAATAAAGTGTAAGAGAAGAACATTTAGATTTTAGCTTATTCACCTGCAAGGAACAAGTATTTTGTGTAAATACCATGTAGAAGGTGAAAATTTGTGAGGCTTCCCTCGTCTTCCCCCTGAGAATGTTGCCATTTATGCTGTAAGTGCATCTTATCTGAGTCAGAGATTATGGGGACCATAACTTCAAATTCCTGATGCCCTAAACATCCCAAGGGTGACATTCGTGAATGTAATATATTTCTGGTAGCCTCCAAACTTATTTTCACGTCATGTTCAAATTTTTATATGTCCATATGGCCAATAATTTTTCAGATGTCTCTGCTTTCCTATAACATGCTAAATTGGCAATTATAAAAACTTGACACTTAAAAAATTGTACTTTATGATGCAATGCTTTGAGTTATTTTGTATTCAAGGTAAAAAAGAATAGTAAATGTAGTACAAAAATTTAGCTGGAACCAGGAAGACTGTTAATTTCTTCCTTAAGTGATCAATTGATGGAGCAGTGCCAGCAGTTTAAAACTCCAGCCTTGTGGGGGAAAAAGGGCAAAATTAGTTTCGGTCCTTAAAATGGAAAACATTAAAAGAAAGCCAATCTGACTGGCAGCAGATAGACCTGTTCCCTGAATGGGTCTGCAGCCCTGAGATGGAAACCTCGTTCTGGAACCACAGGGAAGCAGGTACCACCGGGCCATCCGCACAGTGGGGGAGAGAAGAGAGCATGCAGAATGGCCCGGTGAACTTCCATTGTTCTTGAAAGTGTGTGGGTGCTAGAGAGCTATTCTGCTAAGTTTAGCTAAACAACATTTTTTAATTTCCTACCAAAGAATTCGTGACTGTGTCACAGTCGCGGAGAAGAAAGCACAGCTCGGGGTTGAAGACCAGCTCACAGCGGAGCGGAGCCCGCAGACGGGTTGAGCCCTTGCAAGTCGAGGGGCCTTGCCAGCCTCGAGTCCCCAGCTGTCTAACGACAGGGCTGACCGCACGCCCTCTGATGTACCCTCCTCTCCTAATATGGCAGGGCTAGTTTAGGCCTGATGTCACCTTTATATTATGTTTTTAAAAAATGTGGACTGGTCCAACCAAGGGTGATGGTCAGGGGAGGCTCTGGAAGAAACGTCCCTGAAGCTCCTGTCTGAAGGGCTGAGTGAGGAGGACTGCGCAGAGGAGACAGGAGGCCACCCCGGGAAGCCTGGCTTTGTCAGGAGGAGCTGTGGAAAGCTTCCTGAAACAGTGGCTTGAAACAGCAGCAAGTCTGTCCTCCTCCTTTCCGTGGGTCTGGAATCTGTGCGGGAATGGGATGGGCTCCGTGCTTCTGGAGAGCTTCCCTCCGGTGGCTTTGGTAGAAAGACTGCTGGGCTGGAACGGCACGCCGTCTCTCGGGCTGGCAGGGCACCCACTGTCTCTCTCCACACGTGGCCCCATAGTGTCTTCTTGGAACACTCTCCATGGGTCCCATGCTGGCTCCCTCACAGCATGGTGGCCATGGGTGGTTGACGGCTGGCTTACGTGGGAGCTCCGGCCCTCGACATGAGTGTTGTGATGAGTAGGACGAAACTTGCCTGAGACGTTCTATCCTTGGGAACCATGAAGAGCTACCCCCTGTGATTATAGTGAAGGAAGATGAACTTCCAGATTCAGGTGGGGGAGAGTTAAGCCAGGCACCAGGGAAGCGCAGCTGGTTAAGCAAGGGACTCTCAGTTTTGGCTCAGGTCACGATCTCCAGGTCTCGGCATTGAGCTCTGCATGGGGCGCCCCCTCAGTGGGGGGTCTGTCTGAGGATTCTCTCCCCTCCTCCACCCCACACCCTGCTCATGCCTCAGTGAGAGGTTTCGCTCTATCTCAACTAAATAACTCTTCGAATTCATCTGAGAACATCTTGCCACTTCTTTGATAGAGCCTTAATTCTTACTCCCTGGGAGATATTATTTTTAAGATTTTATTTATTTATTTGAGAGAAAAGGAGAGAGAGCACAAACAGGAGGAGAGTCAAAGGGAGAGGGAAAAGCTCCCGCTGAGCAGGATGCCAGATGTGGAGCTAGATCCCAGGACACCAGGATCATGACCTGAGCCGAAGGCAGATGCTTAATGGACTGAGCCCCCCAGGGGCTCCCCCGGGAGTAATTTTAATGGCTCTCTGCTTTCTGGGCACTAGGTGTTACTGTCTGAGTCATCCTTCTTTTCTAGGAAAGGTTCATGTTTGCAACTGAGTAGGTTTCTCAGGGTATTTTCTGGCTCTAAAAGTTTAAGTCCAGAGACTTTTTCCCTGTTTTATTGTCTCTGTCCCTTGGAAAGAAAGCTTGTAATGCTTTCCCAAAAACAATTTTCTCAAGAATTTTGTGGGTTACGTATGAACCACACCTGGGTTCACTTCATTAGACAAGTCACAGCATCAGTGTCTTTGAGATAAGCTCTTCCCTGACAGAGCTCTCCGCTGAGGAGCCATGTCTATAAGACTTCTGGAAGCTCTCTTGGCCAATGGATTGGATCTGTGTGGTTTATCCTCAAAAGTCTTAGGGGCTAAAATTAACAAGTCAGGAAATGACAGATGCTGGTGAGGATGTGGAGAAAGGGGAACCCTCCTACACTGTTGGTAGGAATGCAAGCTGGTGCAACCACTCTGGAAAACAGCATGGAGGTTCCTCAAAAAATTGAAAATAGAGCTACCTTATGATCCAGCAATTGCACTACTGGGTATTTACCATAAAGATACAAATGTAGTGGTCCGAAGGGGCACGTGTACCCAAATGTTTATAGCAGCAATATTCACAGTAGCCAAGTTATGGAAAGAACCTAGATGTCCATCAACAGAAGAATGGATAAAGAAGATGTGGTATATATACAATGGAATACTATGCAGCCATCAAAAGAAATGAAATCTTACCATTTGCGATGACATGGATGGAACTAGAGCGTATTATGCTTAGCGAAATAAGTCAATTGGAGAAAGAACACTATCACATGATCTCCCTGATATGAGGAAGTGGAGATGCAACGGGGGTGGGGGGTTAAGGTGATAGGAAAAGAATAAATGAAACAAGATGGGATCGGGAGGGAGACAAACCAAAAGAGACTCTTAATGTCATAAAACAAACTGAGGGGGGTGAGGGGGAGAGAGGTTGGGAGAAAGTGGTAGGGTTACATTATATGTTTATATAAAAATGCTTAAAGAAAAAAAAAGTCTTAGGGGAGTCTTTTGTCTGTCTGAAAGCATCTGTGCGTTGCTGTCTTCAGTTTCTGAGACCTCAGTGTTCTAACTTCCCACCCCGGATCTGAGCATGGGTTTGAGGTCCTCTTCTATTTTGAAATCTTTCTGATTTCCGAGAAGGAAAAAAAAAATGTGCTGATCCCTTTATATTTCCTCTAAATTCCACTCAAAGTTAAATAATTATTTTTTAGTATATATCTGTCTTGTCTGATTTATCCTCAGCAGAAATGGAAAAAAAGATGATGAACTTTCACATGAGGGGTAGTGGAAGAGACCTCAAGAGAGAAGGGAATCGTTATGCTTGTGGCTAATCGGAACCCAGCCACTGGGCATGAACTTACAAAAGGGGAATGACGTGTGTGTGTGTGTGTTCGTGTGTGTGTGCACGCGCATGCACATGCTATAAGGTAATTTAGACCTTTTTTTTTTTATTCCTATAAAGTTCTGTGCTTGTCTGAAGTAGAAAATATCTTTACAGGCAAAAATTTGGAATAATGTAGGGAAGGATTAAGATACCTTGATTAATGAGGTGTCTGGCAGCTCAGTTGCTTACGTGTCCTCTAAGTTTTGGCTCGGGTCATGATCTCAGGGTTATGAGATGGAGCCCATGGGGGCTGGGAACAGAGCAGGGAGCTGCTTGCCATCCTCTCTCTGCTTCTGCTGCTCCACCACACTTGCCCTCTCTCTCTTTCTAAAATAAATAAATGAATCTTTAAAGAAAAAAGATACCGTGATTATTGTTGATTGCGGTTAATTCATAACCACATAAATTGTTTTTCCTTATTCTTTATGTCTTTTCCGGTTGTGTGCTGACATCAGTGTATGTCAGCCACAGAGCTCTGACAAACTGTGTTTTTCTTAGCAAATGTAGGTCCACGGGAGAGTTACTCTGTCAGTGAAGGGTAAGGGCCAGCTGCCCCCTTCTTTTCCCTCCTCTGATGGTTATAGACGGGCAGCCTTGATGTAATCTCGTCTTCAGCTTCTGTTCCTGGCTTGTGCTGTGAGGACATGAGGTCATGCCTTGGTGTTCCAGAAGCTTCTGCTCTTTAGAACCAGAGAAAGTTATAACTTGAATTCCGGTAATGCTGATGAATCCACATGGGCCGGTTCATGGAACAGGACATCTCATTTGATTTAACTGTGTGCCGTTTCAGAGTATGTTGCTTTTTAACTCTTCTGCTAGTTTGAAAGGAAGACGTTGTAGAACATGAAGAAATAGGAAAGTTACAGATCACTACGAGTAAATGTAAATGTCTTAATCTGTTTACATGCTATAAATGGATGAACCATAGAATGGCTTTTGCTTAAAGTCATTTCCCCATATTTGGCCCATTTGAAAAACAGGCCAGTATTCTACATAAAATCTTTATAATTACATCATTTTTAAAGCAAAGAAAATTCTTTGGCTTGAAACACTGGAGCCTGGTACAGAGGGTAGAATTTGAATCATCTCTACAAATCAAAATCATTTATTTTTACTGTTGCAATTTTGGGAGAAGACTGTTCTGAGGCAGTGTAGACTGTGCCCTGGAATTTTCTTTCCTCGGTTGTATAAATCTATTCAGAAAATCAAAAGGCTAGTATTACCTTTTATGTGTCTCTATATTCCAAATGGAAAGTTAGAGTAAAAGTTCAAAATTTGTTTTGCTCAAAAAGTTCAAAATTTGTGTTACTCAAAAAGTAGAATACACTTCAGGCTGCCATGGAGACACAGACCAGATATTAATAAAAATAAGTAAATGCATGCTTTTGTTGCCTGCTTTTGGTCTGTTTCTTTCAAAAGAAATGAAGTAAGACTCTCTTTAAATGTTTTGAGTTTCCATTAGAGCTCAGGATTGAACGTTGAAAATGAATATGCATTTGCCTCAAACAGGAGTAGTTTTAGCTCCCAAATTTTGGAGTAATCATCCTAATCTTGCAAGATGATGATAAAATATGCTGCTGACTGTTATTTGTGAAACAAGCTCATCAAATGTGCTGTTCGCTCTGCTCCAAGCAACAGAGCATTTCTGACCAAATGAACGGGTGACAGCACATATGCAAAGCTGTAACTTGGATTGTTTTCTGTTATGGCATATAAAAGATAAAATATTGGCTAAACAACCATGTGCAGCTACTCAAGTGCTAGCCAGTATTAAGCTTAGTGTGGAGGCTAAAATACAGTGAATAAAGCAGGGATCCTAGGACAAGTTGGTATGGGCCACAACATGACCATATTCAAACAGAGTCTCTAGGACCTAACGAAATGAGTTTCAGTCCCTACCAGGCTAAGATCCAGGACGCTCCCATAGCCGGTAGTCCCCACACCTTCTATCTCTGGGCTCACTGACTCCCATCTTGAAGCCCCTTCCCTTCCAGCCCTGTGGACCCAAAGACTAAACAATGTATAAGCCCAAGAAATGAGGATTTCTGCCCCCCCCCCACTGCAGTTTCCAGCCCCTCAGCTCCCTTCCCTGTAGAACTCACCCCTCCCTCCACTCATTTCAATGCGGCATCTCTGAGAGTCAGCTCTGCCAAGACCAGCCTTGCTCCGCTTGCTGTAAACTGTCCTAGGGATTCCTTTTATTTTCCTTTTTTTTCACCTTTCTGTTCCCTAACCATTTAACACTGCCTGGAACATAGTAAGTCTCCAAAACATTTCTTTTCCCATTGAATGAAATTTTTAAAAAATGCATGGAGGTGGCACAGATGTAAATTTAGAATCACAGCTTTAAAAATGATCCATGGAAACCAAGCAGGACAGAGAGTGAGGGCTGAGTCCCCAGGAGAGGCAGCTCACCCTGGGAAGGGACATGGGGGCATTCCAACCACACATGTCCTTAAGCCAGGCTGGAGCCTATCTAGAATTTTTCTTTTTTCTTTTCTTTTTTAAAAAATATTTTATTTATTTATTTGACAGAGAGAGAGCACAAGTAGGCAGAGAGAGAGAGGGGGAAGTAGGCTCCTTGCTGAGCAGAGAGCCCAGTGCGGGACTCCATCCCAGGACCCTGAGATCATGACCTGAGCCGAACGCAGAGCATTAACCAGAGCCATCCAGATGCCCCTAGAATTTTTAAGCTAATTTTTCAAAGCTATTCAAAATTTCCTTCTAATCTCAATTTTTGTGTGTTTTGTGAAATTTTGGGGGAAGTGTGTATTTGAAAAGTTTAACAACACAAGGCAATTCACACTTAATAATAAGTAAAAGTACTATTTTGTAGATTATATGATCTAAAGAAAGAAAAACAAAATAAAAAAAAAAAACTTAACCCCGTGTCTGTGTCTACACAAAAGCAAACACATGTTTTGGCAGAGGGGAAGTCAGTTTATGTGACATTTCTGAAGAGTGGAGATAAATTTGGCTAACAACAATACTCATGTACGTTCTAAGGTGCTAAAGTGGGTTAGACATTCAAAGAAGTAATTGAATACATTGGTTAAACCAAGAGGCTTTTTTAGAATAATCGTGATGCTTATGTGTAAAGTAAAAAAAAAAAAAGGGTAAACCTATGACAGGGACACCAAAGGGACCACCTAGAAAAAGCTGGTTTGTTGTTGGTGTGTTGTTTAGCTTTGCATCTTTTCGGCTTCTGTTCCTGCTAGGATTTGCACCCCTCACCCTATACATGCCTTCATGTATGTCTCCTTTGTAAGGGACAAAGAATGAACGGCATCTTTGGAGTCTTCCTACACAATAGATATCTCAACACCAAGTGCCCTGGCTTCAAGGAGTGAGTGACTTATGACGGACACCTGGACCCTGTCCTTGTTCTAACTGGTTCTTGGATGCCTGAAAATACACAGGTACCAGACCACAGTCATCAGTAAAAACCCCCAGACCTATGGGCATCTGGGTGGCTCAGTCGGCTAAATGTCTGCCTTCAGCTCAGGTCCTGATGTCAGGGTCCTGGGATCAAGTCTCGCATGGGGCTCCCTGCTCAGCGGGGAGCCTGCTTCCCCCACCCCAGCCTCCTCCCTACTAGTGCTCTCTCTCTCTCTCTTTCAAAAATAAATAAATAGAAAAATTTTAAAAATAAAAATAAAATAATTGAAAAAAAAAGACCACCAGCCAAGATCAGACCCTCTCTTTCCCTTTCTGAGTCTCCTGGATGTGCCATCTGCATCTCTCTGTATTTTCTATAAACTCTGCTTTCTCCACCTACCATCACATGCTGACTTCCATCCTGGTTGAAGCCAAGGACCCTCTTGGCTGGCCCTGTGGGAAACCCTCTGGGTCCTCAGACCTGGCCTCCTTGCGTCAGGCTTCACCAAAGAAAAACTAGGGCTGAATAGGAAACTGATAAAAACAGTTTATTCAGGATTAGTGTGATGGGGAAAAGGAACTTCTATATAGAACTGGGCTCAGCTAAGAATGTAGGAGGGCCAAGTGGGAATTTATATGCAAGGAGTGGGGTGGGGATCCATGTATGGGAAATCACTGTGAGTGAATGTCAGGTTAGGGTGGGGTCACGGCTAAAATGACCTAACAGGATTCTTGCTGCAGGCAGGTCAGGCGGGGCCACCTGAGGGAGGATGGACAAGGAAGAATCCGGCATTAAGGGTCATCACATATGGCGGATGGGAGACTCCTCCTAACCTGACTTAGCAAGGTTCTTGCTGAAACTGGGTTGTACAAGGCTGTATAAGATGGAGCTAGAGGAGGTTCGGGAGCCTGGTCAAAGTTTGGTCAAGCAAAGAATCTTTGTTAGCCTCCACCTGCCTCATCCAATTGAGAGGAAATTGTTGGAATCCAGCACTATACTCTTTCTTGTACTGACGGCTGCTGCCTTGCTGCCCACCTGGATTGCAGTGGGCTGCAACCTCACGTGCTGGGGAAGCTTTGGGGTGCTCAAAGGGACAGCTGATTAGAAGTCAGAGATAAGGGTATGGCATTTCATCAGGCAGCACTGAACAAAAAAGGATGTGCCCGGCCCCAAGGCCAGAACCACGCTGGTGGGTCCAAGCCGTCAGGAATGCTGCCCAGAAAGTTCCCAGGGGAGGGCTATGATCTTTGTAGATGCAACCAAAGAGTGTCATTTTCAAAGTATGCTGGGGATAGGAAATACGTGAGCACCGTCTGTCCAGTTGGGAAGTGTATTGACAGCCGACACTACCGTCTTCATACAATGGATTTATCTCTCTACTAAACTATCTTGCCACTGAGCTGTGACCTTTTCATATCTTTTCAGTGAATGTCAGGGATCAGTTAGCAATCAAACAACCAAAGTGACAGTGTGGTCTGGAAAGTAGCCATTGAAAGCAGGATGCCTGGGATCAGTGAGCAGATCTTCCTTCATCATACTTGTGCTGGTGTTGGGAGGAAATTTTTTCCTCTACTCCCTTATGGTTTCTTGATCATGGGCTTGTGCGTTAACTGACAGAAGACAGCATCAGGGGAGAAAAATGCAAGGTTTCTTCCTCAGTGCAGGGAGGAGTGGCTAAGTAATGAGGACCTCTTCAGCTACCCAGAAGCAAAGATTTATATACCAATTTCACAAGAAGGGAGGGATTTTAGGGCTTCAGTGGGAAAGCTCAGAAGGCTCTGTGAGCTTTTTGATGCTAATAGCAATAAGCAATCTGTCTCTATGACAACTGAGTTCGAAGAAAACTCCCTGGAGGCAGGTTAATGGCAGCTGTATTTTCAGAAGGCTCTGCTTTAGTAGATAGGGAAAGTTCAGACAAGATTTCTTTCTGCACAAATGTTTTCACTTTAAAATGATTTTAGTGTCCATATATGATCCCTTAATTTGTTAAATGGCACATATCTGTCCAGTGCTTACTGTGTGCACACTGCCATGCTGGTCCAGGGAGGATTTAGTGTTGAATAAACATAGTGCTGGCCTTCCCAGTGTTTCTGCTCTGATGAGAGTCAGACAAATGGTCCAAGCAACTGGGAAGAGCCCTATTGTATCTTTACTCAGAAGTGTCTGCTGTGACGCCTGGGTGGCTCAGTTGGTTTAGCAGCCAGTTCTTGATTTTGGCTCAGGTCATGATCTCAGGGTCATGGGATCAAGCCCCACATTGGGCTCCTTGCTCAGCACTGAGTTTGCTTGAGATTCTCTCTCTCCCTCCCCCAGCTCATGCTTGCTCCCTTGCTCTCTCTCAAAAACATAAATAAATATAATCTTTAAAAAAAAAAGAAAGAAATATCTGCTGAGGACTTCCTAAGTGCCAGGCAGTGCTGGAGGCAACAAGGAAGGAGCCAGGAAGAGGTCAATGAAACCTTCAGCCCACAGGGTTTGCAGAAAGCCAGTACTAGGGGTACTGAGACAGGGAAGGGGCAGGGACTGTGAAGACCTGGGATAAACCATCTAAGACCTCTACACCAAAGTCTGGGTAGACTTAAGGAAACATTGAGGAGGAAGAGACGCTATACACAGAACTTGGAAAACTTTAACAGAGTGCTTCCATATCAGTCCTCAGAATTGTGGTATGATCTTTCTTTACCTTGGGTGCAAGATGGCAGTATGTATTTTCCTGCCTGTACAACCTCAAGTTTTGTGGCACTACATGGCGCTTCCTTGAGAAATGCGGTAACAATTTGGATGTATTGACATAATGTTTGACACATAGTGGAACCTCAATGATTTCTTTTTTGAATCTGATTTAAAAAATGATACTTGCACATTTGGCCTGTGTTTTATCAAACAAGGATGGACGGTCTGTAGAAGAGCAGATTTGTTTTACTAAATATGGCTTCAAAGCTGGATCCAGAAGACTTTGCCCAATTATGTGATTTGCCTGAGACGAACGCATTGTCAGGATATTCTGCAGTCCCAGAGGCACACATGGGACCAGCCTACATGCTCAGGCTCACTAAGGCTCCAGGAGGGGACAGCCGGGTCTAGCTGCTTGTCCTGGAACCCTTCTTAGAGTGACTTGCAGCCTCAGCAGCAACAAGGTCTAGTGCTCACATGCCCCAACATGAGCTGATTTCCCCCACTTTAAACATTCCTTTTTAGCTTGAGATAGTGAGTGTTCATCTGCTGGGAATGGAGCCAAGCCTCTGTCCAGAGCTTATTCCTGAAGCACCAAGAACCTAGGAAGTCACTTGGGGATGCACAGGGGAGATCCACTCTTTCAACAGTCAGGACTCTTTCCTGAATTCTCCCATCAGGGTGAAGATAGCACATACATGTGGACGTGTCCAGGCCTCCACACACTCCCTGCTGAACTATGGGCAGGCCCTTTGGTACCCTGATGGTTTTTCTTTCTTTCTCTGCTTTTATTATTTTTTAGATAGAAGAGAATACAAATATTTAAATGCAAGATGTTTGGTGTTCCTGTTTTTGCATGGTATTGAATTGAGCTGAATTCAATTGCATATGATAATCAGGACGTTTTACAAAATCATGCAAATATTGTTCCATTTAGAAACTAAAGAGTTCCAAGCTTGCCAGCATTAATGAGAATTTTAATTTTAAATACTGCCAGGAATGGGGCCCAGATGCATAAACTCCATCTCGTCAATCACATCTCATCTAGAATTACTTGTCTTAGTGGAGGGAGGAGCATCTAAAATCCTTTGTCCTCTGGGGTGGGGAGCTGGGGGTGGTTTATTAACATGAATCCCTTGATCCTTCCATGATGGTAAATTCGCTGTAAATAAAAACTATAAAATGAGCTCTGTTCTAATCAGAAACATTTAGGAATGTTTACAGCTATCTGTAAACATTAGCTAAGATTTTGTGTGATTCCCAACTCCACTTGAAACTCTGAAAAAAGCACCAGAAACTGGTGGGACTGGACAAAGGAGGTGTCCTTTTCAGAAGTTTTGTTCCTTTAACAGGTTCCTTTTGAGTTCCTATGCTTTAGGATCATTTGAATTTTATTTTCAGCTTCCCAAAGTGTAAACCAGACTAAGTGAAGTGGTTCCTAGGAGAGAAGGTATTTAGTGAACCTAAGAATTTAGCTGAGTGAAGGACACAAAATGTTCCTTGACTGAAAGTTAATATAATGAAATAAAGTACAGTAAGTTAGCCTTTCTCTGTGCTGGTTTGACGAAGTCTTGGGTTTCCAAAATAATCCAAGTAGCACAGTAACATACTATTATTTTCTTCATAGTGTATATTGTAGACAGAATAATGGTCCCCTAAAGACGTCCACATCCTACTCCCTGTAACCTGTAAATGTTACCTTATGGGGACTTTAAAGATCTTGATAGGGGAATTACCCTCGATTATTTGGATTTGCTCAATGTCATCAAAACAGTTCAAGTGGAAGGGAGGCAGGAGGATCAGGTCAGAGAGATATTTGGAGGGGCTTCACTGCTGCCTTTGAAGATGGAGGAAGGGGTTTGGGGCCAATGACTACAGACGACCTGTAGAAGCTGGAAAAGGCAACAAATGGGATTCTCCCTCTAGAGTCTCTAGAAAGAATGTAATCCTGTAGAGACACCTTGACTTGAACCCATTGGGAACCATTTTATATTTCTCACCTTCAGAACTAGAAGATATTTCATTTGTGTGGTTTTAAAGCCACCAAGTTTGTGGTCACCCATCATAACAGCAAAAGGAAACTTGTCTAGCTTGTATCTGATTATCCTATGACCTTTGGTAACAGGATGTACACAGTCCCCACCCATCAGCACTGCCTTCTCTGTCGTATCTGTGCAGAGGAAGTGTTTGTCTTTCGTAGCAAAAACAAATATCCAAGACTTTCCGAATCAGTTAACGACTTAGAATTCAGTGCAGGACAGAATCTGAGTGAATACTTAATGAAATACTGAATACTTAATGAAAATGCTTAATGATTATAGAGTTTTCCGATTAGGAGGGTTGCCTGTTTGTTAAGTGTCAACGGTGACACCAGTAGTCTGCCCAGTCCCTCTCTCCGAGTGACATTGTCTGATAAACATCCACACTGTGCTGTCATGTATGAAGTCCTAATGTGATGGCATGTTTCCAAATGACTATGAAAATGTCATGGGTCTATCCTTTGTGGCCAAGATTCCAGTCTTGCCTCATATGAATAACTGGGAAAACATGTTTAGTGCTACATGAAGTGAACAGCAGGGTTTGAAGAGTGAATTTCATTAATTACCACAAATGGATATGTTTAAAATAAAAATCAATGCAGATTAAGTCAATATACAAAATAATTTATGCGAGTTAAGGCATAGCTAGCAGGAGACAGAAATTTCCACCAGCATCACATCCGTTTATAAAGCAAAGTTCAATTCCTCCGTAGTCTTCGGTTTTTGTTTCCAAAGCAAAGTAAGTCAGCTGCTTACTCTTGTTTCATTTTTAAAGACTTTTTTTATCATTAAAAATTATTCACTGTCTCTATTCAAAGGACAAATGAGCATTTGATAAGTTATCACACTGTACTTTTTCAGGGTTTATATTCTGAAATACTTTTATACCAAAAAAAAAAAAAAGTAAAACACATCCTTTCATAATGCTGTTTTATGGAAATGGAGAGACCCTTCTGGGTATTACTATCAAGTATGCCAAAGAGTAGCACATCACTGAGTCTTTAACAGCAAGGTGGAGTTACAAGAGCAAAACACCCAGGTGCTGGCTGGATCTCATACAGCTTAGCCACCGGTGGTACTGTGAATTATAATAAGAAATTTGTATTTGGTCTTCTCCTGTTTCTGGCACAGAGGTCCTAAAACTCTTAGAATGTCCTAAGCAATAACAACATAAGGGTGTCTTTTGTTGTGCTAATGAGGGGAATTTTGGGAAATACCTAAAGATGGGGACCAGCGGCCAGAGGAGCCAACCATGACCTTAGAGGGTTGGAACTTTCCATCCCACCCCTGATCTCCGGAGAAAGGAAAAGAGCTGGAGGTTGGGTCATTGGTTTAGTCAATTGTCTATGTGATGAAGTCTCCATAAAACCCCAAAAGAACAGGATCTGAAGAGCTTTCAGGTTGATGAACACATGGAGATTCAGGGAGAGTGGTGCGCACAGAGAAGGCAGGCAAGCCCCACCCCCTCTTCTCATACTTACCCTTGGGAATCTCTTCCATCTGGCCCTTACTGAGTTTTGTCCTCTTGTAAATAAAAATAAATAGGTGACCTAGTAAGTACAATGTTTCTCTGAGTTCTGTGAGCAGCTCTAGCAAATTAATCAAACCCAAAGAAAGGGTCAAGGGAACCTCTGATTTATAGCCAGTCTGTCGGAAGCACATTAACAACTGGGATTTTGACTGGTGTCTGAAGGAAGGGGGGCAGTCTGGTAAGATTGAGCCCTTAACATGTGGAATCTGATGCCATCTCTGGGTAGAGAGTGTCACAATTGTGTTAAATTGAGTTGACTTGTAGAACACCCAGCTGGTGTTGGAGCAATGCTCTTATGCGGTGTGGGGAACCCACCCCCCCACATAACCCTTAAAATTGGGTCCAGGAACCTAATTAATTACCCCAAGTCATGTTTAAATGTCGCTAGAGCTTAATGTTCTTGCTGCTGCAAAGGGCACAGGAAATCCAGCAGAGCAGATCACACAGCCCAGAACTGAGGCAGACTTCCTGCTCCCCAGAAGTATGTTGTTGGTATCTCCAGGGCTGGAGCCTTGCCTAATTATAACTGCATCTCCAACACCGTCATGCTGCCTGGCACACACACATGCACACACATGCATATACATGTATACAGACATATGCACACACTAGACACACAGAACAAAGGTTGTGCTACAATAGCTAACAATATGAGTTAACATAATATCTTGAAATTATTTTTAGTGTATGTTGAAATTCCATTTACCTTATATAATAATCAAAACCTTGGCCATATAATATAAGAAGAAATAAAACCCAAGAGAATGAAAAGATAAGCCACAGATGGGGAGAAAATATTTATAAAAGATACATTGGATCAAGGACTGCTATCCAAAATATACAAAAAGCCCTTACAAATCAACAATAAGAAAATAGATATCCTAATTGAAAAATGGGCCAATGACCTTAACAAATACCACACTAGGCAAGATATAGATATAGCAAATAAGCATATGAAAGGATACTTCATACCATAAGTCATCAGAGAAATGCAACTTACAACAACAAGATACCAACACCCACCTATTAAAATGGCCCAGTCTAGAATACAAATCTCATAAATGCTGACAAGACTGTGGAACAAGAGCAACTCTCATTCATTGCTGATGAGAATACAAAATGACAAAGCCACTTCCAAAGACACTTGGTCTCTTATAAAATTAAACATACTCTTACCATACAACCTAGCAACTGTGCTTCCTGATATTTACCAAAGGAGCTAAGAGCTCCTTCAAAAAGCCTTCATTAGGAGGTTTAAAGCAGCTTTACTCATAATTACCCAAACCTGAAAGCAACCAGGATGCTCTTCAGTAAATGAATAGGCAAATTGTAGAACATGGAGACAATGGAATATTACTCAGCACTGAAAATAAATGAGCTGTCAAGTCAGAACAAGATGTGGGGGAACCTTAAATGCGTACCACTAAGTGAAAGAAGCCAGTCTGCAAAGGTTACGTATTGTGTGATTCCAGCTCTGTGACGTTCTGGAAAAGCAAGACTATGGAGACAGTACAGAGACCTGTGGCTGCCAAGAGTTCTGGGGAGGGAAGGATGAACAGGTGGAGCCCAGAGGATCTTTAGGACAGTGAGAGTACTCTGTGTATTACTTAATGGGGGCAGTGCCTAGATGGCTCAGTTGGTTAAGTGCCCAACTGCTGATCTCAGCTCATGTCTTGACCTCAGGGTCATGGGTTCAAGCTTTGCACTGGGCTCCATGCTGAGCATGGATCCTACTAAAACAAAAAAAGTAATGGTGAATATGAGTCCTTACACATTCATCCAAGCCCACAGAATGTACAAGAGTGAACCCTAATGGAAACCACGAATCTCGGGTGATTGTCATGTGTCAGTCTAGGTCCATCAATTACAACAAAGGCACCACTCTGGTGGGCGATCTGATAACCAGGGGAGACTGTGCACGTGGGTGGGGGGATCGCTCCACTGTCCCCGCAATTTTGATGTGAACCTAAAACTACTCTTAAAAAAAATAAAGTATGCTTTGGAAAAGAGAAAGAAATGTGTTCCTGACATGAAGCAAATAAATGGCCTTCCTGGAACAAAACTACTGAGATCATATTTCCCATCCCAACTGAGGCAAGAGGACAACCATGTTGGCAGTGAGTACTGGGGCTCTGTGCTACCTGCACAATGCCCTGGGCTTCAGGCACAGTAATTACAATAACAATGCTATGCAGCAGGCAGTATGGTTATTATTTCACAGCTGAAGAAAGGAGGGTCAGAGGGTTTAAGCTCTTTGGTCAACATTATATACCTGGCAAGGAGTCCAGTGGCCATGATGCTCTAGTCCATCTGATTCCAAAGCCTGGGCTCTTTCAGCACTTGAAGAGACTTTCATGAATTTTCCTGATCCTCATCTCCATTCCCTTTTATTTCCTGCCCAGCTAAGATGAGGTCTTGTTCCATTGCTGCTGTGAACTCATTACTTTAGAATAGAACAAAATAAGGTGCCAGAAATGATTTGCAGAACCCGCTCTCCTTGCTTTTCTCCTTGTAATGTATGAGCAGTACAATAAAATAGGCTCAGTGCTTCTGGGGCCAGAGAAGATTTGGGGGTTTGTGAAGGGGGATAGAAAGTTACAGAGCCACGTCTGAATCAAGAGGCCACCACCCGGGGAAGGAACTTCAATTCATTATACTCTCCTTCTCCCAAGTTGGACTCTGTGATCAATCCTCATAACTCAAAGCCTGAGCCAAGCTACACTACCTTAGGGGAATAATGGGGTCCTTCCATCTCCCCACCCCCACCCCTTAGCCCCTTGTCTGATGGGATGCTCTCACTGTGCCTCTTCCCAGTATTCTCCATAGAGACCAGGTCTAGTATGCCCTTCCAAAAAATAGTTTCTTCCCATTCTATTTGAAGAGGTTCAATATAAAGTTAAGCTTAATGGGAATGGGGCTAGCCAAAGTCAGAGGTTTTAAGTCATTCTGAGATTAGAGCTCCTACAAAGGGCTCAGTCAGTCATATGCCCCTTCTTTGGGACAGCTGGTTTTCACATGGAGAAGATGTCTTTTAAATCGTAATTGGGAAATCTGGGGTCTTGGTCTGGAGTAACCCCTCCCCCATGGAGAGAAACCTCTCATGGGGGAATTTGTGTTTCCCCGTGAGAACACAAATCAGCAGCCAAGGGACATGACTTGGGAGCATTGTGGCAACTTTGATTTGGGAAAAAGAACACCATTCTTTCTGAAATAATTACATATCTTTTATCTTTAATGCACCATCTTCTTAAGACTGAAAGGGAAAATAGATTTCCCATTAGTGCCATTGAGAAATTCTCTCTAGTCTGCCCCCTTTACTGGGGATGCCATGGGAGGCAGCCATATAGGACAAGGAGCTGTGCTCCTGCCACTGGCAGGAACTGTAATTGGTGCTGACAGTAGGTGTTCGCAGATGAACGCCTCCTTCCCATAGTCCTGCTGCATGAAATTAAAGTGGCGATGCATGTGCTCCTGGTCTTTGCCCATGGACCCACAGCTATTCAGTAGCTCCATTAGTCTGATGTCTTGCATGGTGAACGCCACCACTCTGGTCCTGTCTGCAGCTTGTGGAGCCTGCAGACTTCCCCAGATGAATGCCACATTCACGGAATACACTTCCTGCCACCCAAAAGTGTGTGGAGCTCACAGCAATCCAATCCTGAGAGGACACACACTTCACTGCTGCCGCACATGCCACACACACTCAGGCACACAAGGACCTTCCTCAAGTTCCCCCTTGGTTTCCCCAGGGACCTTGGAAAGCACTCTTAAAACAGAGTAAGAGAAGAGGAGGAGCAAGATGGCAGAGGAGAAGGAGAACTAAATTTCACCGGGTCCCAGAAATTCAGCTGGATAGTTATCAAAACATCTGAACACTTATAAACTCAACAAGAGATCAAAGAGAAGAGCAGCAATTCTAGGAACAGAAAATAGAACACTTTTTGGAAGGTAGGATGTGTGGAGAAGTGAATGCGAGGCAACATATGGGAAGATAGACCGTGGAGGGAGGGGCTGGCTCCCAGCAAGGGGCAGAGCAATGGAGCACAAAATCGGAACTTTTAGAAGTCTGCTCCGTGGAGGGACATCACTCCAGAGGCTAAGCGGGGGTGGATCTCTCGCATGGACAGTGTGGTTTCAGGACCCGCAGGGACACAGAAAGGCCAGTGGTGTCTGAGGGTGGCAGAGCTCCCAGGCATCGGAGCAGGGAAGCCGCTGCAGAGACGGAGCTGAGGTGTGTGCTCTCAGCTCGAGCTTACCTTAAACCATGATCCAAGGCACAGTCAAACCACTACTCTTCAGACAGGGACCCCACAAGTGGCAGATTCAGAGAGACCCCCTACTTCCTCTTCTGGGACAAGCAGTGCAGGAGCATAGGGCAGGAATCTGCTGGGTTTGGAGATTCCAAACAGGCTGTGCACCAGAGAGAGAAACAGTCGGTCACAGGCCAGGTGAGCTTGGAACACAGAGGGAGGCCAGGGAGAGAAGAGGGATTGACGGCTTTTCTCTGAGGGCACACTGAGGAGCAGACCCTGAGTGCTCAGCTCCTCCAGGTGGGAGACTGGGTGGCCGCCAACTTCATTCCCATCCTCCAAAGTGGTACGGAAAGCACTTAGGGAACGAAAGCTCTCGAGGCAAACCCGAGCAGATTATTTAGCCCGGGCCCTGGCAGGGGCGGTGCAATTCTGCCTCAGCAAAGGCATTTGAGAATCACAGCAACAGGCCCCTCCCCCAGCAGACCAGCAAGAACTTCCAGCCAAGACCAAGTTCACTGATCAAAACGAGAACTGCTGAACTGCGACCTACGGGAATGCAACACATAGAATTCATGGCTTTTACCCCCAAGATTCTTTAGTCTTTTGAAGTTAAATTATTTAAATATTCATTTTTTCTTTTCCTATTTTTTGAATGTTTCCTCTTTCTATTTTAACTTTTTTTAACTATTTTATCTTATCAATACCTTCTTAAAAATCTTTATAAATTTTCATTTTTATAGTCATATTCTATCCCTTCATTATATTTAACCTTATTTTTTAATACATATACATTTTTCATTCTTTAAAATTTTGGGATACAGTTTCTTCTAACAGACCAAAATATACCCTAAATCTAATGTATGGATTTGTTCTAGTCTCCAGCCTGATCTCATTCTCTCTCTCTCCCCCTCTTTTCTTTCCTTTTTTCAACCAACGTCTTATATTATCAATTCCTTTTTTAGAACCTTTTTTAATTTTCATCTTTACAGTCATATTTTGTCCCTTCATTGTGTTTATTTGGGTGGGAATTTCTTCTAACAAACCAAATACACCCAAAATCAAGTGTGTGGCTCTGCACCCTAATTATATATATTTTCTTCTTCTTTTTCTTTTTTCCCTTTCTTCTCTACCTGGTTTTGGGTCTCCTCTGATTTGGTTAGTGTATATTTTTCTGGGGTTGTTCTTACCCTTTTAGCATTTTGTTGCCTCATTCATCTATTCTTTCTGGACACAATGAAAAGGCAGAAAAACTCACCAAAAAAAAAAAAAGAACAAGAGGTGGTACCACCTTCTAGGGACCTAATTAATAAGGACATTAGTAAGATGTCAGAACTAGAGTCGAGAATGACATTTGTAAAGGTGCTAGCTGGGCTTGAAAAAGGTATTGAAGATACTAGAGAATCCCTTTCTGGAGAAATAAAAGAACTAAAATCTAACCAATTTGAAATAAAAAAAGCTATTAATGAGGTGCAATAAAAATGGAGGCTCTTACTGCTACGATAAGTGAGGCAGAAGACAGAAATAGTGATATAAAAGATCAAGTGATGGAGAATAAAGATGGTGAGCAATAGAGAGACAAAAAACTACTGGAAAATAAAGGGAGAATTCGAGAGATAAGTGATACCATAAGATGAAACAATGTTAGAATAATTGGGATCCCAGAATAAGAAGAAGGGAGGAGGGCAGAAGGTATATTGTTGCAAATTATGGCAGAGAATTTCCCTAATTTGGAGAAGGAAACGAGCATCAAAATCCAGGAGGCACAGATAACACCCCTCAAAATCAATAAAAATAGGTAACATCCCATCACCTAATAGTAAAACTTATAAGTCTCAGGGACAAAGAGAAAATCCTGAAAGCAGCTTGGGACAAGAGATGTGTAACATACAATGGTAGAAGTATTGGATTGGCAGCAGACTTATCCACAGAGACCTGGTAGGCCAGAAAGAACTGGCATGATATATTCAGAGCACTAAATGAGAAAAATAGGCAGCCAGAAATACTATATCCAGCGAGGCTATCACTTAAAATAGAAGGAGAGCTTCCAGGACAAACAAAAACTAAAAGAATTTGCAAACACCAAACCAGCCCTACAAGAAATATTGAAAGGGGTTCTCTAAGGAAAGAGAGAGCCTAAAAGTAACACAAATATACAGTAACACAAAATATACAGTAATAGTCACCTTATGGGCAATATAATGGCACTAAATTCATATCTTTCAATAGTGCCCCTGAATGTAAATGAGCTAAATGCCCCAATCAAAAGACACAGGGTAACCGAATGGAAACAAACAAACAAGACCCATTGATATGCTGTCTGCAAGAAATTCATTTTAGACCAAAAGACACCTCCAGATTTAACATGAGGGGGTTGAAAACCATTTACTATGCTAATGGACATCAAAAAGAAACCTAGGGTGGCAATCTGTATATCAGACAAGTTAGATTTTAGGCCAAAGATTCTAATAAGAGATGAGGAAGGATAGTATATCATACTTAAAGAGTCTGTCCAATAAGATCTAAAATTTTAAATATCTATGCCCCTAACATGGGAACAGCCAACTATATAAACCAATTAATAACAAAATCAAAGAAACACATCAACAATAAGACAATGATAGTAGGGGACTTTAATACCCACTTTACTGAAATGGACAGATCATCTAAGCAAAAGATCAACAAGGAAATAAATGTCTTAAATGACACACTGGACCAGATGGACATCACAGATATATTCAGAACATTTCATTCCAAAGCAACGGAATACACATTCTTCTCTAGTGCACATGGAACATTCTCCAGAATAGATCACATCAGGTCTCAGCCAGTACCAAAACACTGGGATCATTCCCTGTATAATTTCAGACCACAGTGCTTTGAAACTAGAACTCAACCACAAGAGAAAAGTTGGAAAGAATCCAAATACATGGAGGCTAAAGAGCATCCTATTAAAGAATGAATGGGTCAATGAGGAAATTAATGAAGAATTTTTAAAAATTCATGGGAGCAAATGAAAATGAAAACACAACTGTTCAACATCTTTGGGATGTAGGAAAGGCAGTCCTAAGAAGAGAGTATATAACAACACAATCCTTTCTCAAGAAACAAGAAAGGCCTCAAATACACTCTTACCGAACACCTAATGAAGTTGGAGAAAGAACAACAAATAAAGCCTAAACCCTGCAGAAGAAGAGAAATCATAAAGATCAGAACAGAATTCATTGAAATAGAAACCCAAAAGAACAGTAGAACAAATCAATGGAATTAGGAGCTAGTTCCTTGAAAGAATTAATAAGATTGATAAAATTAATAAGATTGACTTTTGATAAGTCTGGCCAGACTTATCAAAAAGAAATAGAAAGGGGAAGGAGTCAAGATGGCGGAGAAGTAGCAGGCTGAGACGACATCAGGCAGCAGGAGATCAGCTAGATAGCCTATCAAACCATTCTGGAACACCTACGAATCCAACAGGAGATTGAAGAGAAGAAGAGCAACAATTCTAGAAACAGAAAATTGACCACTTTCTAAAATGTAGGACCAGCAGAGAAGTGAATCCAATGCAATGGGAAGATGGACCCTGGGGGGAGGGGCCAGCTCCCAGCAAGCAGCGGAACAACGGAGCACAAAATCAGAACTTTTAAAAGTCTGCTCCATGGACGGGCATCGCTCCAGAGGCTAAATAAACTGGGGTGAAGACCTCACAGGGACAGTATGGACTCAGGTCCCGCAGGGTCACAGAAGGATTGGGGGTGTCTTAGTGTCACAGAGCTCACAGGCATTAGAGCGGGGAAGCCGGCTGTGGAGACAGAGCCGAGGAGTGAACTCTCAACTCAGGGTTACCTAGAGCCGTGGTCTGTGACACGGGCTGGTGCTCTGTGTGTGGGGTCCCCACAAGATCCAGAGAGACTCCGACCTGGGAGAGCTCAGGGATCTATGGGGTTTGGAGACTCCAGGTGGGACTCTTCCAGAGACAGAGATGCTTGGTCACAGGCTGGGTGACCTCAGAGCGCAGCCATAGCCCAGTGAGACAGGACTGATTACCCACGATTTTCTCCAAGCGCGGCTGGAGGCTGGGAAGACGGAAGTGATTAAGCGCTTTTCTCTGAAGGCGCACTGAAGACTGGGACCCCTAGCTCTCGGCTCCTCCAAGACGGAAATTGGGGGTCCGCCATTTTCATTACCGTTCTCCAGAACTCTATGGAAAGTGTTCAGGGAACAAAAGCTCCCGAAAGCGAACCTGATTACTTAGCCCGGCCCCTAGTAAGGGGGGTGCAATTCCGCCTGGGGCAGAGACACTTGAAAATCACTACAACAGGCCCCTCCCCCAGAAGATCAACAAGAAATCCAGCCAAGACCAAGTTCACTTACCAAGGAGAACAGCAGAATTCCAGAGGAGGAGAAAGCAAAGCATGGAATTCTTGGCTTTCTCACCTAAATCTTCAGTCTTGAAAAGTTAATTAACTTAAAAATTTTTTTTTCTCTTCTGCTAATTTTTTTTAACTTTTACCCTTTCCTCTTTTTTTAACGTTTTTTAACTAGTTTATCTTAATTATTGTCTTAAAACAAAAATCTTTTTTGAACCTTTATTATTATAGTCATATTCTATCCTTCACTGTATCTAACTTTATTCTTTGTATACACACAGGGTTTTTTACCTTAAAAATTTGGGGTACAACTTCTGATAGATCAAAATACACCCAAAATCTAGTACAGGGCTTGATCTAGTCTCCAGGCCAAGGGAGTTCTCTCTACTTTTTTAAAAAAATTATTTTATTCTCCCTACCAACTGACCTTATCAACTCCTTTGTTAGGAAAAAAATTTTTTTTTCATCTTTATACTCATATTTCATCCCTTCATAGTGTTTACCCTTATATATGTTTTTCATTCTTTAAAATTTTGGGAGATAGGGTAGTTTCTTCTAAGAGACCAAAATACTCCCAAAATTAAGTGGGTGACCCTGTTCTAGTCACCAGTCTAATACATATATATATATTTTTTCTTTATTTGTGTTCTCTTTTTAAAAATTATTTTTTTCTCTCTTTTCCGAACTTTTTATACCCCCTTTCTCGCCCACCCCCCACGATTTGGGGTCTCTTCTGATTTGGTTAAAGCACATCTTCCTGGGGTCTCTGCCACCCTTTTTCCCCTTTAATTTAAGCTTTTTTATTTAAACATATAATGTAACCCCACCACCCTCTCCCAAACCCTCTCCCCCCCACAACCCCCTCAGTATGTTTTATGACATTAAGAGTCTCTTTTGGTTTATCTCCCTCCTGATCCCATCTTGTTTCATTTTTTATTTTCCTATCACCTTAACCCCCACCCCCATTGCATCTCCACTTCCTCATATCAGGGAGATCATGTGATAGTTGTCTTTCTCCAGTTGACTTATTTCGCTAAGCATAATACCCTCTAGTTCCATCCATGTCGTTGCAAATGGTAAGATTTCATTACTTTTGATGGCTGCATAGTATTCCATTGTATATATATACCACCTCTTCTTTATCCATTCATCTGTTGATGGACATCTAGGTTCTTTCCATAACTTGGCTATTGTGGACATTGCTGCTATAAACATTCGGGTGCACGTGCCCCTTTGGATCACTATGTTTGTATATTTAGGGTAAATACCCAGTAGTGCAATTGTTGGGTCATAAGGTAGCTCTACTTTCAATTTTTTGAGGAACCTCCATGCTATTTTCCAGAGTGGTTGCACCAGCTTGCATTCCCACCAACAGTGTAGGAGGGTTCCCCTTTCTCCACATCCTCGCCAGCATCTGTCATTTCATGACTTGTTCATTTTAGCCATTCTGACTGGGGTGAGATGGTATCTCATTGTGGTTTTGAATTGTATTTCCCTGATGCCCAGTGATGTGGAGCACTTTTTGATGTGTCTGTTGGCCATCCGGATGTCTTCTTTGCAGAAATGTCTGTTCATGTCCTCTGCCCATTTCTTGATTGGATTATATGTTCTTTGGGTGTAGAGTTTGCTAAGCACTTTATAGATTTTGGATACTAGCTCTTTATCTGAAATGTCATTTGCAAACATCTTCTCCCATTCTGTCAGTTGTCTTTTGGTTTTGTTGACTGTTTCCTTTGCTGTGCAAAAGCTTTTGATCTTGATGAAATCCCAATAGTTCATTTTTTCCCTTGCTTCCCTTGCCTTTGGCATTGTTCCTAGGAAGAAGTTGCTGCGGTTGAGGTCGAAGAGGTTCCTACCTGTGTTCTCCTCAAGGATTTTGATGGATTCCTTTCTCACGTTGAGGTCCTTCATCCATTTTGAGTCTATTCTCATGTGTGGTGTAAGGAAATGGTCCAATTTCATTTTTCTGCATGTGGCTGTCCAATTTTCCCAACATCATTTGTTGAAGAGTCTGTCTTTTTTCCATTGGGTATTCTTTCCTGCTTTGTCAAAGATTAGTTGACCATAGAGTTGAGGGTCTATTTCTGGGCTCTCTATTCTGTTCCATTGATCTATGTGTCTGTTTTTGTGCCAGTACCATACTGTCTTGATGATGACAGCTTTGTAGTAGAGCTTGAAGTCTGGAATTGTGATGCCACCAACTTTGGCTTTCTTTTTCAATATTCCTTTGGCTATTCGAGGTCTTTTCTGGTTCCATATAAATTTTAGGATGATTTGTTCCATTTCTTTGAAAAAATTGGATGGGATTTTGATAGGCATTGCATTAAATGTGTAGATAGCCTTAGGTAGCATAGACATTTTCACAATGTTTATTCTTCCAATCCATGAGCATGGAACATTTTTCCATTTCTTTGTGTCTTCCTCAATTTCTTTCATGAGTACTT
>ML107735.1:19616-33500 GCA_003697995.1 Taxidea taxus jeffersonii | reverse complement strand
TGTGTCTTCCTCAATTTCTTTCATGAGTACTTTATAGTTTTCTGAGTATAGATTCTTTGCCTCTTTGGTTAGGTTTTTTCCTAGGTATCTTATAGTTTTGGGTTTAATTATAAATGGGATTGACTCCTTAATTTCTCTTTCTTCTGTCTTATTGTTGGTGTAAAGAAATGCAACTGATTTCTGTGCATTGATTTTATATCCTGACACTTTACTGAATTCCTGTACAAGCTCTAGCAGTTTTGGAGTGGAGCCTTTTGGGTTTTCCACATATAGTATCATATCATCTGCAAAGAGTGATAGTTTGACTTCTTCTTTGCCGATTTGGATGCCTTTAATTTCTTTTTGTTGTCTGACTGCTGAGGCTCAGACTTCTAGTACTATGTTGAATAGCAGTGGTGATAACGGAGATCCCTGCTGTGTTCCTGACCTTAGCGGAAAAGCTCTCAGTTTTTCTCCATTGAGAATGATATATGCAGTGGGTTTTTCTAAAATGGCTTTGATAATATTGAGGTATGTGCCCTCTATCCCTACACTTTGAGGAGTTTTGATCAGGAAGGGATGCTATACTTTGTCAAATGCTTTTTTAGCATCTATTGAGAGTATCATATGGTTCTTGTTCTTTCTTTTATTAATGTATTGTATCACATTGATTGATTTGCGGATGTTGAACCAACCTTGCAGCCCTGGAATACATCCCACTTAGTCGTGGTGAATAATCCTTTTAATGTACTATTGGAACCTATTGGCTAGTATTTTGGTGAGAATTTTCTCATCTGTGTTCATCAAGAATATTGGTCTGTAATTCTCTTTTTTGATCGGATCCTTGTCTGGTTTTGGGATCAAGGTGATGCTGGCCTCATAAAATGAGTTTGGAAGTTTTCCTTCCATTTCTATCTTTTGGAACAGTTTCAGGAGAGTAGGAATAAATTCTTCTTTAAATGTTTGGTAGAATTCCCCTGGGAAGCCATCTGGCCCTGGGCTTTTGTTTGGAGATTTTGATGACTGTTTCAATCTCCTTACTGGTTATGGGTCTGTTCAGGTTTTCTATTTCTTCCTGGTTCAGTTTTGGCAGTTTATATGTCCCTAGGAAAGCATCCATTTCTTCCAGATTGTCAAATTTGCTGGTGTACAGTTGCTCATAATATGTTCTTATAATTGTTTGTATTTCTTCGGTGTTGGTTGTGATCACTCCTCTTTCATTCATGATTTTATTTATTTGGGTCCTTTCTCTTTTCTTTTGGATAAGTCTGGGCAGGGCTTTATCAATCTTATTAGTTCTTTCAAAGAACCAGCTTCTAGTTTCGTTGATTTGTTCTATTGGTTTTTTTTTGTTTGTTTTTGTTTTTTTTTTTTTTTTTGGTTTCTATTTCATTGATTTATGCTTTGATCTTTATTATTTCTCTTCTCCTGCTGGGTTTAGGCTTTATTTGTTGTTCTTTCTCGAGCTCCTTTAGGTGTAGGATTAGGTTGTGTATTTGAGACCTTTCTTGTTTCATGAGAAAGGCTTGTATCACTATATATTTTCCTCTCAGGAGTGCCTTTGCTGTGTCCCACAGATTTTGGACTGTTGGGTTTTTATTATCATTTGTTTCCATGATTTTTTTCAATTCTTCTTTATTTTCCTGGTTGACCCATTTATTCTTTAGAAGGATGCTGTTGAGTCTCCATGTATTGGGGCTCTTTCCAAATTTCCTCTTGTGATTGAGTTCTAGCTTCAGAGCATTGTGGTCTGAAAATATGCAGGGAATGATCCCAATCTTCTGATACTGGTTGAGACCTGATTTATGACCCAGGATGTGATCTATCCTGGAGAGTGTTCCATGGGCACTAGAGAAGAATGTGTATTCTGTTGCTTTGCGATGGAATATTCTGAATATGTCTGTGATGTCCATCTGCTCCAGTGTGTCATTTAAGACCTTTATTTCCTTGTTGATCTTTTGCTTGGATGATCTGTACATTTCAGTGAGGGGAGTGTTAAATTCCCCTACTATTATTGCATTATTGTCAATGTCTTTCTTTGATTTTGTTATTAATTGTTTTATATAGTTGGCTGCTCTCAAGTTAGGGGCATAGATATTTAAAATTGTTAGATCATCTTGTTGGACAGACCCTTTGAGTATGATATTGTGTCCTTCCTCATCTCTTATTATAGTCTTTGGCTTAAAATCTAATTGATCTGATATAAGGATTGCCACCCCAGCTTTCTTCTGATGTCCTTTAGCATGGTAAATTGTTTTCCACCCCCTCACTTTCAATCTGGAGGTGTCCTTGGGTCTAAAATGAGTTTCATGTAGGCAGCATATTGATGGGTTTTGTTTTTTTATCCATTCTGAAACCCTATGTTTTTTGATTGGGGCATTTAGCCCATTTACATTCTGGGTAACTATTGAGAGATATGAATTTAATGTCATTGTATTGCCTGTAACGTGATTGTTACTGTATATTGTCTCTGTTCCTTTCTGATCTACTACTTTTAGGGTCTCTATTTGCTTAGAGGACCCCTTTCAATATTTCCTCTAGAGCTGGTTTGGTGTTTGCAAATTCAGGTTTTGTTTGTCCTGGAAGCTTTTTATCTCTCCTTCTATTTTCAATGATAACCTAGCTGGATATAGTATTCTTGGCTGCATGTTTTTCTTGTTTAGTGCTCTGAATATATCATGCCTGTTTTTTCTGGCCTGCCAGGTCTCTGTGGATAAGTCCGCTGCCAATCTAATATTTTTACCACTGTATGTTAGAGACTTCTTGTCCCGTGCTGCTTTCAGGATTTTCTTTGTCGCTAAGACTTGTAAATTTTACTATTAGATGACGGGTTGTGGACCTATTCTTATTGATTTTGAGAGGGATTCTCTGCACCTCATGGATTTTGATGTTTGTTCCCTTTGCTATATTAGGGAAATTCTCTATGATAATTCTCTCCAATATACCTTCTGCTCCCCTCTCTCTTTCTTCTTCTTCTGGAATCCCAATTATTCTAATGTTGTTTCCTCCTATGGTTTCATTTATCTCTTGAAATCTCCCCTCGTGGTCCAGTAGTTGTTTGTCTCTCTTTTGCTCAACTTCTTTATTCTCTGTCATTTGGTCTTCTATATCACTAATTCTTTCTTCTGCCTCATTTATCCAAGCAGTAAGATCCTCCATTTTTTATTTCTCCTCATTAATAGCTTTTTTTATTTCAACTTGGTTAGATTTTATTTCTTTTATTTCTCCAGAAAGGGCTTTTATTTCTCCAGACAAGGTTTCTCTAATATCTTCCATGCCTTTTTCGAGTCCGGCTGGAAACTTGAGAATCATCATCCTGAATTCTAAATCTGACATATTACCAATGTCTGTATTGATTAGGTCCCTAGCCTTTGGTACTGCCTCCTGTTCTTTTTTTTTTGTGGTGAGTTTTTCTGCCTTTCATTTTGTCAGATAAGAATATATGAAGGAGCAAATAAAATACTAAAAGGGTGGCAAACACCCCAGGAAAATGTGCTTCAACCAAATCAGAGGAGACCCCAAATCGTGGGCGGAGGGGGAGAAGGGGGTAAAGAGAAGTTCAGAAAACAGAAAAAAAAATTAAAAAACAGAACACAAATAAAGAAAAAATATTAAAAAAGAAATATATATATATATGTATATATATATACATATATATATATATTAGACTGGTGACTAGAACAGGGTCACCCACTTAATTTTGGGAGTATTTAGGTCTCTTAGAAGAAACTGCCTCCCAAAATTTTAAAGAATAAAAAACATATATGAGGGTAAACACAATGAAGGGATGGAATATGACTATAAAGTTGAAAAAAAAATTTTTTTAATTTCTAACAAAGGAGTTGATAGGGTAAGTTAGTTGGGAGAAAAAAAAAAGAAAGTGGAGAGAACTTGCTTGGGCTGGAGACTAGATCAAGCCTGGTGCTATATTTAGGGTGTATTTTGATCTATTAGAAGAAGTTGTACCCCAATTTTTTAGAAGAAAAAACCCTATGTGTATACAAAGAATAAAGTTAGATACAATGATGTATAAAATATGACTATAATAATAAAGGTTCAAAAATATTTTTTTATGAAAGTTATTAAGATAAACTAGTTAAAAATAGTTAAAAGAGGAAAGGGTAAAAGTTAAAAAAAATTAGCAGAAGAGAAAAACAAATTTTAAAAATTAATTAACTTTGCAAGACTAAAGATTCATGGGAAGAAATCCATGAATTCCAAGCTTTGCTTGCTCATCCTCTGGAATTCCACTGTTCTCCCTGGTAAGTGAACTTGGTCTTGGCTGGATTTCTTATTGATCTTCTGGGGGAGGGACCTGTTGTAGTGATTTTCAAGTGTCTCTGCTCCAGGTGGAATTGCACCGCCCTTACCAGGGGCCGGGCTAAGTAATCTGCTCGGGTTTGCTTTCGGGAGCTTTTGTTCCCTATATGCTTTCCATAGATTTCTGAAGGACGGGAATGAAAATGGTGGCCTCCCAATCTCCAGCCTGGAGGAGCTGAGAGCTTGGGGCCCCACTCTTCAGTGCGCCTTCAGAGAAAAGCTCTTAATCACTCCCGTCTCCCTGGCCTCCAGCCGCGCTTGGAGAAAATTGTGCAATCACTCCCCTCTCACTGGCCTCCAGCTGCGCTCCGAGCTCACCCAGCTCACTATGACCAAGTGTTTCTGTCTCTGGCACACAGCCCCGCCTGGAGTCTCTGAACCCCGCAGATCCCTGAGCTCTTCCAGGTCAGAGTCTCCTCGGATCTTGTGGGGACCCCACGCACAGAGCACCGGCCTGTGTCACAGATCACGGTTCAAGGTTACCCCGAGTTGAGGGCTCACTCCTTGGCTCTGTCTCCATAGCCAACTTCCCTGCTCTAATACCTGTGAGCTTTGCAACACTCAGACACCCCTGATCCTTCTGTGACCCCGCGGGTCCTGAAGCCACGCTGTCCTCACAAGGTCTTCACCCGGTTTAGCCTCTGGAGCGATGTCTCTCTGTGGAGCAGACTTTTAAAAGTCCTGATTTTGTGCTCCATTGTTCTGCAGCTTGCCAGAAGCCAGCCCCTCCCCCCATGGTCTATCTTCCTGTCACTTTGGATTCACTTCTCCGCTGGTCCTACCTTTCAGAAAGTGGCCAATTTTCTGTTTCTAGAATTGTTGCTCTTCTTCTCTTCAATCTCCTGTTGGGTTTGTAGGTGTTCAGAATGGTTTGATAAGCTATCTAGCTTATCTCCTGCTGCCTGATGTTGTCTCAGCCTGCTACTTCTCCACCATCTTGACTCCTCCCCCTACTTTTTATTTTTTTATTTTTAATTTTTTTTGGTACAAAATGTGTTTTTATTAAAGCAGAGGCACAATATCCTTCTTAGATCAGGAAAGAAACTAGCCCAAACTGGTGACTATCAATTGGTATTGAAACCTAGTTCTATCTGACTTCAAATTCTATACTCTTTCTTTTAAAATATGCTGAAAGAGGAATTTTTTCATTCCTAAAATTATAGCAAATATAATGAAAGGAAAATGAAGATTTCAGGAAACATGGGAGAAGAAACTTGTTGATGGCTTTTGTTTACCTGGGGTGCAAACACTCAGGTCTTAAAACTTCTTTGACACTCCACCCTTAGCCTTCTAACTCCATTACTTTCTTCTTTTTTATCTGAAGTTTTATGTTTTCCAAAAGACCTATGTACTCTGAGGACAAGCACTGCTGCCTTGCATCTCTCTACTTCCATATGAAGATATGCAGTGCTTCTCACTACTGCATAGTCTTTTTTTTTTTCTTTTTTTAGAGAGAGAGAAAGAGCACACAAGTAAGAATGAGCAGTGGTGGGGGCAGAGAGAGAAGAAGAGATTGAATCTTAAGCAGGCTTCCCATCCAGCATGGAGCCTGATGCAGGGCTCAATCTCACAACCTTGAGATCATGACTTAAGCCCCTGAGCCCAAATCAAGTCAAGTATTTAACCCACTGAGCCACCCAGGTGCCCCTACATAATCATTTTTTATTACTATGTTAGTCACCATACGGTGCATCACTAGTTTTTGATGTAGTGTTCCATGATTCATTATTTGCGTATCACACCAGTGCTCATTACAACACATGCCCTCCTTAATACCCATCATCAGGCTAACCCAGCCCCCCTCTCTCCTCCCTTCTGAAACCCTCAGATTGTTTCCCAGAGTCCATAGTCTCTCATGGTACATTTCCCCCTCTGATTCCCCACCCCCTGCTTCAGTTTTCCATACCTTCCTCTAATGCCCTCCATGCTATTTCTTATGTTCCACATATGAGTGAAACCATATGTAATTTTCTTTGCTTGACTTATTTCACTTAGCATAATACCCATCATTTCCAGCTATGTCAGTGCAAATGGTGGGTATTCATCCTTTCTAATGGCTGAGTTACTCCATTGTATATATGAACCACATCTTCTTTATCCATTCATCTGTTGAAGGGCATCTCAGCTCCTTCCACAGTTTAACTATTATGAACATTGTTTCTATGAACATTGGGGTGCACGTGTTCTACGTCTGTATCATTGGGTAAATGCCTAGTAGTGCAATTGCTAGATTATAGGGTAGCTCTATTTCTAATTTTTTGAGGAACCCATGCTGTTTTCCAAAGTGGCTGTCCAACTTGCATTCCCACCAACAGTGTAAGAGTGTTCCTCTTTCTCCACATCCTCACCAACATTTGTTATTTCCTGCCTTGTTAATTTTTGCCCTTCTAACTGGTGTAAGGTGGTATCTCAATGTCATTTTGATTTAAATTTCATGATGATTAATGATGCTGAACATTTTTTCATTTGTCTGTTAGCCATTGTATGTCTTCTATGGGGAAGTGTGTTTTCATGTCTCTGCCCATTTCTTGACTTGATTATTTGTTTTTGGGTATCGAGTTTGAAAAATTCTTTATAGATCTTGGATACCAGCCCCTTATCTGCAATGTCACTTGCAAATACTTTCCCCCATTCTATGGGTTGCCTCTTAGTTTTGTTGACTATTTCCTTTGCTGTGCAGAAGATTTTTATCTTTTTTAAAATATTTTATTTTTATTAACATAATGTATTATTAGCCCCAGGAGCACAGGTCTGTGAATCGCCAGGTTTACACACTTCACGCACTCACCATAGCACATACCTTCCCCAATGTCCATAACCCCACCACCCTCTCCCTCCCCCCTCCCCCCAGCAATGCTGATTTTGTTTTATGAGATCAAGAGTCTCTTATGGTTTGTCTCCCTCCCAATCCCATCTTGCTTCATTTATTCCCTTCCTACCCCCAAGTCATCCACATTGTCTCTCAACTCCCTCATATCAGGGAGACCATATGATAATTGTCTTTCTCTGACTGACTTATTTTGCTAAGCATAGTACTCTCTAGTTCCATCCACGTTGTTGCAAATGGCAAGATTTCATTTCTTTTGATGGCTGCATAGTATTCAGTGATATATACCACATAGAAGCTTTTTATCTTGATGAAGTTCATTTTTGCTTTTGTTTCCCTTGCCTTGGAAGACGTGTCTTGAAAGAGGTTGCTGTGGCTGATGTCGAAGAGATTACTGCCTATGTTCTCCCCTAGGATTTTGATAGATTCCTATCTCATATTGAGGTCTTTCATCCATTTAGAGTTTATCTTGTGTATGGTGTAAGAGAGGGCTGAGTTTCATTCTTCTGTATATATCTGTCGAATTTTCCCAGCACCATTTATTGGAGAGACTATCTTTTTCACATTGGATATTTTTTCCTGACTTGTCAAAGATTAGTTGACTATAGAGTTGAGGGTCCATTTCTGGCCTCTCTATTCTGTTCCATTATCTGTGTGTCTGTTTTTGTGTCTATACCATACTGTCATGGTGATCACAGCTTTGTAATATAGAATGAAGTCAGGCAACGTGATGCCCCAGCTTTGTTTTCTTTTTCAACATTTCCTTGGCAACTCTGGGTCTTTCTGTTTCCATGCAAATTTCAAGATTGTTTGTTCCAGCACTTTGAAAAATGCCAATGGTATTTTAATAGGGATAGCATCAAAAGTATAGATTGCTCTGGGCAGCATAGATATTTGAACCGTATTTATTCTTCCAATCCATGAGCATGGAAGATTTTTCCATCTTTTGGTGTCTTCTTCAATTTCTTTCTTTCTTTTTTTTTTTTTTAAGATTTTATTTATTTATGTCAGACAGAGAGCAGGAGTGAGCACAGGCAGAGTGGCAGGCAGAGACAGAGGGAGAAGCAGGCTCCCTGCTGAGCAAGGAGCCCAATGTGGGACTCGATCCCAGGACGTTGGGATCATGACCTGAGCCGAAGGCAGCCGCTTAACCAACTGAGCCACCCAGGCGTCCCTTCTTCAATTTCTTTCATAAGTGTTCTGTAGTTTCTAGATTATAGATCCTTTACCTCTTTATTCCTAGGTATCTTATGGTTTTGGGTGCTATTGTAAATGGAAATGACTCCCTAATTTCTCTTTCTACAGTTAAATTGTTAGTGTAGAGAAAAACAACAAATTTCTATGCATTGATTTTGTATCCTTCCAAATTACTGAATTGCTGTATGAGTTCTAGTAATTTGGGGGTAGAGTCTTTTGAGTTTTCCATATAAAGTATCATGTCATCTGTGAAGAGAGAGAGTTTGACTTCTTTCCAATTTGAATACCTTTTATTTCCTTTTGTTATCTGCTTGTTGATACTAGGACTTCTGGTACTATGTTGAACAATAGTGGCAACAGTGGGCATTATTGTCATCTTCCTGATCTTAAGGGAAAACCTCTCAGCTTTTCTCCGTTGAGAACAATATTCACTCTGGGCTTTTCATAGATGGTGTTTATGAGATTGAGGAATGTTCCCTCTATCCCTGTACTCTGCGGAGTTTTAATCAGGAAAGGATGCTGTATTTTGTCAAATGCTTTTTCTTCATCAATTGAGAGAATCATATGGTTCTTTTATTAATGTGTTCTATCACACTGATTGATTTGTGAATGTTTAACCACCCTTGCATCTCAGGAATAAATCCCACCTGGTCATGATGATAAGCCTTTTAATGTACTGTTGGGTCCTATTCACTAGGATCTTGTTGAGAATTTTGACACCCATATTCATCAGGGATATTGGTCTGTAATTATCCTTTTTGATGAGGTCTTTGCCTGGTTTGGGGGTCAACGTAATGCTGGCCTCATAGAAGGAATTTGAAAGTTTTCCTTCTGTTTCTATTTTTTGAAACAGATATATACAGAACATTCCACCCTAAAACAACAGAATACTTATTCTTCTCAAATGCACACAGAACTTTCTCCAGAACAGACCACATACTTGGTCACAAATCAGGTCTCAACTGATATAAAAAAAAACTGAGATTATACCCTGCATATTTTCAGACCCCAATGCTTTGAAACTGGAACTTAATTGCAAGAAAAAATTTGGAAGGAATTCAAACGCTTGGAAGCTAAAGACCATCCTGCTGAAGAATGTTTGGGTCAACAAGGAAAATAAAGAAGAGCTTAAACAATTTGTGGAAACCAATGAGAACAAAAACACACCGGTCCAAAACCTATGGGATACTGCAAAGGTCGTCCTAAGGGGGGAATACATAGCCATCCAAGCCTCACTCAAAAAAGTAGAAAAATCCCCAAAGCACAAGCTAATGTTATACCTTAAGGAACTGGAGAAAGAGCAGAAAACAAAACCTAAACCAAGAAGGAGAAGAGAAATAATAAAGATTAGAGCAGAGATCAAGGAAACAGAAACCAGAAAAACAGTAGAGCAGATCAACATACTAGAAGCTGGTTCTTTGAAAGAATTAACAAGATCGATAAACCTCTGGCCGGATTTATCCAAAAGAAAAAAGGAAAGAACCCAAATTAATAAAATTATGAGTGAAAGGGGAGAGATCATGACTAACACCAAGGGAATAGAAATGATTATTAGAAATTATGGGGTGCCTGGGTGGCTCAGTGGGTTGAGCCTCTGCCTTCAGCTCAGGTCATGATCTCAGGGTCCTGGAATTGAGCCCCACATCACATCAGGCTCTCTGCTCAGCCGGGAGCCTGTTTTCTCCTCTCTCTGCCTGCTTCTCTGCCTACTTGCGATCTCTCTCTCTGTCAATAAATAAATAAAATCTTTTAAAAAAAAGAAATTATTATCAGCAACTATATAGCAAGAAATTAAGCAACCTGGGAGAAATAGATGTCTGCTTGAAAACTTATAAATTACCAAGACTGAAACAGGAAGAAATTGACAATCTGAATAGATCAATAACCAATAATGAAATTGAAGCAGTAATCAAAAACCTCTCAAAAAATCAAGAGGCCAGGGCCAGATGGATTCCTAGGGGGAATTCTACCAAACATTTGCTGAAGAAATAATACCTACATCATCATTTTTTAAATGAATGAATGCATAAGTGTTTTAAAAATACTCTCAAGTGGGAGGACTTTCATTTTTTAACTTTGAAAAAATAAAACATTCATTGATATAATTTTTCTCTTAGTACTTACATTAGCTTATATTTTTATGTCTTTCCATGCATTTCCCTAAAATATTCCCTTGTTTTTACTAAATGCAAGTTAACACTTTACATATATGACAAAGCTATGGCTTTTGTTAATAAGAGAAATCACCAACCTAATTTACTAAGTTCTATGAATAAGAAATACAAATTGCTCACAGGTAGAATAGTAGAAATTTAAGCAATTTTCTGGTGATTTGCATCAAGCCAGGCAGCTAATCTGAATAGCTCATACACTTTTGGTATTAACAGGAAAGAAAGAAGGACTTTTGCCAGAAATTATCCTGGCAATTGACTCTGAAAACACAGATTGGGATTTGGCTTTATGGTTCTGAATCATAAGCAGGAATTAAACACTTCATTTATCCTCTTCCCAGGAGAGCACCTAAATGCAGTATGACAGCATCACTCTCTGGTATGGCTTTTCAGAAGAACTGAGAATTACACCAACACCATTTGATACCTTTCTGATTTGGTTCTTAAATGCTCAAGGTCTCTCTTATGAAAGAATGAATTGAAACATGTGTTTAACCATACAGAGCTTTAACCATTAATTCAGCCTCTCTCTGTGACATTTTGAATCTGGGAGACTAATTTATTACTTCCTCAACAACTTAGGTTGAACAAATTCTTCTATTGGATTAACTTTTGTCTGTGTGATGAAGTGTGGCATTGAGAGAAATAAAAATAAATCTCATGATTTAACTTAGGTAAAGAGATAGAATCATATATCTCAATCCCACCCTCTTTTGCTCTCCCTCCCCCCCCATAATTATTTTATTTTGCCAGGATAGGCTGGATTATGCTGCCAAATTCAGTGGGTTCATTTAACAAAAATGTATTTTTTGCTCAAATTGCATGAACAGCATGGTTCAGCAAATTCACTCAGAGACCTGATCATCACAGCAATGGGGAAGAAATGCAAAAAATCCAAATCGGGCTCTGACTCTTAACCCTCTGTGTGGAAGTGAGATACCTGATTTAATCTCCCATTTTGTTGTCCAGAGCAATTCTCATTACCATGCCTAACTGCAAAATCAATGGAGAAGTGCAACCTACCATGTGACTGGAAGACAGAGCACCAGAAATGATCAGGACCAATAACTACCCAATGTTTCTTATGTCATATACTCCCTTTTCTCTTTCAGCAGCATAGAGATCAAGATCTCAAATCCTCATATCAGAAAGTCTGGGGTCAAAGCAGTCTGAGTTGTTTGCTTGCTATAGAATCTTGAGCAAGTTTCTCAACCTCTCTATGCCCTTTTTTTCATTTATAAGTGATAATAAGCAATGTCTCCACCATATGCAAATTTTCAATTTTTACAATGGGCTGTTTTTGAGCATTTTTCTTCCTATTCCATATATCAACAAGTTTGTTTATCAACAATTATATTAGAGGGCAAGTAACCCTTTATATATCCTCAAAATTGCATTGGCACTAGTCTTTTATTTTCTATATGAATTTTGTAAACCATTTATAAAGTTTTAGGAAAAGACACTCAACTTTCATGTTGAAGTTAGATATTAATTAGGGAACAAGTGACCATACTGAGTCTTCCTAACCACTAGCCCTAATGTACTCTGCAGATTGTTCAGTTCTAAATATTTTCTAATTGGCATTATTATTTCTTCATTAATTTTTTAAATTATTTAGTGACATTTCTTTTAAATTTCCAAAATCACATTTTATAATTTGTCTTCATTGATTTCTAATTTTACTGATTTACATGTAAAGAAAATTATATGTATGTTATTCATTCTTTGGTATTTATTACTTTCTTTATGGTCTGCTACATAGTTGGTTTTGCTCATAGATACTAGGAAAATGCCATTGGTTGAAGGATTCTATATATGCACTTTTAAAAGAATTGTTCTAATGTCCTATATTATTGTATTAATCATTCATCATTTTTCCTTATTTCATTTCTTTCTTTTTCTTTTGTTTTGTTTTGTTTTGTTTTTGCTCAGTGATTCAATTACTGAGATAGATGTTTTAAAACTGCTCTGATATATGATTATCCTAATTTCTCTTAATGATTTCATTTTTGCTTTATTTTACTTTTTTGCAGCTCTTTTGTCACATGTTACCCATTCATTAAGAATTATTATATATTTTTGTTAGATTGCTTCTCATCAATATATGGTGGCTCTTTTTGTCCTTATTGTTTTAAATTTTCAGTATATTTCTTCTGATACTATTAAAACTCCACTCTTTTTTGTTTTTATCATTTATTAGTATATGTTTTCTCCCCATTTAGACTTTGTTTGTTTCAACTTTTTATTTAAATTCTAGTTATTTAACATATAGTATAAAATCGGATTCAGGAGTAGAATTTAGTGATTCATCACTTACATGTAACACCCAGTGCTCATCACAAGTGTCCTCCTTAATGCCCATTACTCACTTAGCCCATTCTCCACCCACCTCCTCTCCAGCAACCATCAGTTTTTTCTTTATAGGTAAGAGTCTCCTATGGTTTACCTCCCTCTCTTGTTTCATTTTTGTTTCCTTCCCCTATATTCATCTGCTTTGTTTCTTAAATTCCACATAGGAGTGTAATCATATGGTATTTGTCTTTTTCTGACTGACTTATTTCACTTAGCATAGTATCCCATCCACGTCATTGCAAATGGCAAGATTTCATTCTTTTCTTGGTTAATATTCCATTATATATATATATGTATGCATATATATACTATATTTTCTTTATCTGTCCATCAGTAAACAGACATTTGGGATCCTTCTGTAGTCTGACTATTGTTGATGCTGCTGCTATAAATACTGGAGTGCATGTACCCCCTTTGAATCTGCATTTTTGTATCTTTGGGGTAAATACCTAGTAGTATGCAATAGCTGGATCCTACCAGTAGTTCCATTTGTAAATTTTGTGGAAACTCTGTACTGTTTTACAGAGTGACCATACCAATTTGCATTCACACCAACAGTGTAGGAGGATTCCCCCTTCTCAGCATCTGCAAAAACATCTGTTTTTCCTGTATTGTCCATTTTAGCCATTCTGACAGGGGTGAGTGGTATCTCATCATGGCCTAGATTTGTATTTCCGGGATGCTGAGTGATGTTGAACATTTTTTCATGTGTCTTGTTAGCCATCTGGATGTCTTCTTTGGGAAAGTGTATATTCATGTCTTCTGCCCATTTCTTAACTGGATTATTTTCTTTTGGGGTGTTGAGTTTGTTTAGTTCTTTATAGATTTTTGGGTACTAACCCCTTATCAGATATGTCAGTTGCAAATATCTTCTCCCATTCTGAAAGTTGCCTTTTAGTTTTGTTGATGGTTTCTTTCTCTGTGCAGGAGATTTTTGTCTTGATGAAGTCCCCATAGTTCATTTTTGCCTCAGTTTCCCTTGATCCTGGAGGTGTGTCTTGTAGGAAGTTGCTATGCCCGATGTCAAAGAGGTTGTCT
>ML107735.1:0-14616 GCA_003697995.1 Taxidea taxus jeffersonii | reverse complement strand
ATTTAAGGTTCACATTTTTGCATCTTCAACATTAGTACCAATGACTAAATTGCTACCCAAAATGGTTGTGGTAATTAAAAAAATCACCATCAGTTCTTATAGTAATATATTAACATCTGTCAAATTTTCTTTATTAATAAAATGGAACCACATATGATATTGAAATTCACACTACAAATTTAGGTTTAAAACACTAATTATTAATACTGGGATCGTACAGTTACTCCAAGAATGATCCTTTTCACAAAAGTCTTGAATGTATTCTGATTCTTCAGTACATGAAGATTTCATAGTTCCTCATTATTGGCCCAAATGTTGGCTTTCCAGAAGGCTTACCCCTCTTCAGTATGTCTTTTTTATTACTATCTTTTGTCTAGCTTCTGCCACTGGCAATTTTCTCTGCTCCTGTGATTTTTGTGAAGGCCTAATCTATAACAGCTCCATCCTTGCTTCACCTTGTCCAACACCATCAACATGTGGCTTATCATTCTCTTATCAATTATTTAAACAGAACCTTAAAATAAACTAACAGTGTAAACTCGTACTAAAATCACTTTTATGAACTCGGGCTGTGTTAATCAAAGTACAGAGAACAGAGCATAAAGCTATCATCTTTGTGTTCCACACCAGGCAAACTACATAAACTAGTATTGTGTTAAATTGAGTGTCACATTTTAAAAGAGGAATTGACACACAAAAGAGTACAGTGAAAGGCAACTAGAATGGTGAACTGAAGGAAATGTTGTAAGAGGCACAGTGGGGGAAAAAAAAGGAGAGAGAGAGAGAGAAAAAAAAGAACAAAACCTAAGAGAACTTCTTCCCAGAGGAAAAAAAGGTCTTAGAGGACACATGACAGCTGTCCTCAAATATTTGAAGCACTGTCATGAGACAGAGAAAGAGTACAGAATGAATCTTTGTCACTATTGAGGGTTTAACATGTGAATTAGGAAGACATGGCTCTTGGTTGATTATAGGGAAGAAGATATTGCTCATAGTCACATTTATCCAGTGAAGGAACCATCTTCCAGGTCATCTGAAAATCTCCCAAGTCATCTTAATAAATCTCCCAAGTCATCTGAAAAAATATATGATAAGTGACTTAAGGGAGTAGGGCCTTTCTCTATCTTTACAATATTTATGATCCAGTGTGGCTGGGTGGCTGAAATGGTTAAGCATCTGCCTTCAGCTTAGGTCATGATCCCAGGGTCCTGGAATTGAGTCCTGCATTGGGCTCCCTGCTTGGCGGGAGCCTGCTTCTTCCTCCCCCTCTGCTGCTCCCCCTGCTTGTGCTCTTTCACTCTCTCTCAAATAAATAATAGATAATAAAATCTTTTAAAAAATAAAATAAATAAAATGTTTATGATCCAAATATCCTACAGATGGAAAAAATTTTTGAACATGTAATTTATATAAAAATAGATCCTTCCCTCACATGTGTTAAAATTCCTACTATAAAATAAGATTGCAACTCAAAATACTTTATATATTTAATGTCTTCTCAAATGCTTTGATAGTTGAGAAATAATATTTAAAATTGCTCTCTGAATTCAATGCTTTATATATTAATCAATTGTAATTTTAAGTCACAATATGCTTCATTCAAAAACACAATTAACCACATTCTAAGGCTAGAATACAGCACTGACATTCAATAAAATTAAAAGCAACATGTAGAATTCACAACCCTTTAACACCTGACATTGATTACCACAATAGTAACGCCTATAAAACTTTGTGAATTAAAATGAGTCTTGAAAAATTCTATGGTGCAACTGATGAGGCCATAGTGAGTTACTCTTTAGATACCACGCCAATCATTTGAACATTGATTCGTCATCCACTAAACTTGATTTGATTAGATTTCAAATATAAATGTTCATATTAAGTAAAAGATTAGAGTTCTCTGCAGAACTCTTAATTTTTTGTTGTCTGTGAAGTTTGGGAAATTATACATTATTAATAGAATTAGTAGTGGCATATACATTTCATTAATATTTGTAAACTGCTAAAACGTATTTTCTTTCCTCCAACCACTGTGGTTTCTTTTCTACAAAACCTCAATTTTATTTACATTTGTCTTTTTATGGTGAGCATTTCCCCCACTTCAATCAAATTTATACTGTGAGGGGGTGGGTTTGTAGTTTCCATAGTGGAAAACATACACTGAAAAATAATCACTCATTTTAATAAAAACATTTCAATAACAAGTTGTGAAACATATTTTATCAAGTTGTTAACATTATAATCACAGCAACACACCATTGCAGGAACAACTCTCTAGGCTACCAAGTTTGCAGGCATTTTCATAAGATTATTCCATGAGTGGGAAAAATTTAATGGAGTTTATATTTATGGGCCATAAAATAGATGATAATTATGTATGAAAACTATTTCTAGGAAAAGGTAGTAAGAGATTTCATTTTAATAAAATGAGCACATAACCACTATTGTTCATTCATCAACATGAGTTACTTGGAATCTACTCTTATTAGAAAGAGATTAATTGTTTTTTAAATCACTGATCTAGGCTCTTGCTATGCAAAACTTCACAAATTATTTGCTGTGAAAGGGGAGAAATTCTTAGAGTTAAAAGGTCATATCTTATTTCATAAGTAAAACTATGTAATAACTAGTGAGATCTTTTTAAGAAAGTAGAGCTACACATTGGCTTATCTATTAGTTTAGTTCTCTAATTGCAAAATTTCATGAATTATAGATGTAAAATATTATATTGCATATACTACATTATATTATTGCATTATATATTTTATTGTGTTATTATTGTAATATTACATAAATCTTATGTACAAGTATAGAAGAAATCTTTGACATGATTGAAAATAACTAAGATGATTTCTTCAAATTAGAAGTTTTTAGTATCTTTCTATAACTCAGATAGCACAACAGCATGTTGACTGGATAATAAGTGGGAAAACCCATGCATGGGGGCATAATTAAAAACCCATGCATGGGGGCACCTGGGTGGCTCAGTGGGTTAAGCCTCTGCCATTAGCTCGGGTCGTGATCCCAGGGTCCTGGGATTGAGGGCTCTCTGCTCAGCGGGGAGTCTGCTTACTCCTCTTTCTCTCTGCCTGCCTCTCTGCCTACCTGTGATCTCTCTCTGTCAAATAAGTAAATAAAATCTTAAAAATATATATATATATATATAATAAAAACCCATGCATGGGTCACCTGATTGGTTCAGTCTGTAGAACATTTCACTCTTGACCTCAGGATCAAGAGTTCAAACCCTTACATTGTATATGGAGCTACTTAAAAAGCAAAAATAAAAACAAAACACTCATGTGTAAAAAAAGAAAAAAGCCATAGCAGATATAAGCTTTATTTCCTTTGTTTTCATCTTTTTAATATGAACATAATATGAACATAGACATGTTTATATTAAAAAGTATATTTGTGGTAGAAAGTTTATGGTTGGTCTTATTTGTTTATCCAATCTGTGATCTTTGTCTTTTAATTGCTTTTCAAAGACAATGTACTATTAATGTAGTTATCCTTTGATTTATTAAAATATACAGTTTTGCAAGGTTTTTTTTTGTTCATCTACTCAGTGTATTTTTTCTCTTCCCTCTCTTTCTGCCTAAGTTTGGATTAATTGTACGTTACTTATTATTCCATTTAATTTCCATTGCTAGTTTATTAATTATACCTTTTTTGCTACTTGTTAGTGGTTTCCTTAGAGTTTGCAATATAATTTATCAGTCTACCTTCAGATTGTAATATGCCACTTCATCATTAGTATAATCTCCTACTAAAATATATCCAAATTCTTTCATCCCCTCCTGTATGCTATTGTTGTTATGCATTTCACAGTCAAACATATGCTTCTCCCTCTTCCACTCTCCCTGCTTGTGTTCCCTCTTTCACTGAGTGTCTCTCTGTCAAAGAAATACATAAAATCTTTTAAAAAATATTGATCTAATACTTTCCAAAGAGAAAAACTCCAAAAATAAAAAATATCAATTTCTTATAGACCACGCAAACATGAATTAAAAAAAATGTATATGGTCATATGGCAATCCCTCTGTTGTGCAGAATTCTACAACTCTCTCCCACATTTATTCTCCTCTTCACTTTTTAACACTCTGAGAAGCTTGATGGGTAAGAAGTGGGCAGGGATGAGATGAGTTGGGAGGATAACAATATCAAAAGAGGCATTGATTGTGAGTATTGCCACAGTTAGGGGATAAGACTCATTGTGCAGATTCCAATAGGAAGTGTTATTGAATACCTTTTTTTAACCACTGAATAATTACTCTTTTCTTTACTGTCAATATAAATACTCTGAGTTTGTCTTGAGTCCTCCCAAGTATTTAGGATGGTTAAACTAAAAGTAACAAAATTATGCAAATCCTATACAAAAGTTAAGAGAAAGATAAAAATTCTGAGAAATACTGGAATAAGTATTATCACAGGATGGTCCATTTTAATAGGTAATAATGAAAGTTAGAGGCCTAACATTGCCCAAGCAAGAAATTGAAATATTGCTGAAATATTGCTAATCCTGAAAAATCAGAAAGACAGACATTTTAAAGAACAAATTTGGCACTAAGGGAAGAAGTCTTTATAACTCTGAGATTCACTGTTATTACTTTTTAAGAATTCCCCAACACAGCTATGTGCTGACTGGCACCAAAGAGTATATATGCTCTCCCCTATAGATGTTACATCTTATCAATGTAGACTACATTGTATGCATTAGCCTTCCAGACAACTACATCACACTGATGGCTTAATGAGAAACCACAGTCAAGTAAACCACTAGAATTTTTATAAACTGCTGCTAACTAAAGTCTCTTCCATTAGATGTGTTTTCAGTTATTTTACTTAATTTATTGATTGATAATGGATTTTAATTTATCTTTATAAAATTTCATTTTGTTGGGATGCCTGTGTTGCTCAGTCAGTTAAGCATCTACCTTCAGCTCAGGTACTGATCCCAGGGTCCTGGAATCAAGCCCCACATTGGGCTCCCTGCTCAATGGGGAGCTTGCTTCTCCCTCTCCCTCTGCCATTCCCCCTGTTTAAACTCTCTCTCTCTCTCAAAAATAAATAAATAAAATATTTTTAAAAAAATCATTAGAGATGCCTGGGTGGCTCCACTGGTTAAGCGGCTGCCTTTGGCTCAGGTCATGATCCCAGAGTCCTGGGATCAAGTCCCAGATCAGGCTCCTTGCTCAGCAGGGAACCTGCTTCTCTCTCTGCCTCTACCTGCTTGTGCTCTCTCTCTTTCTCTCTGACAAATAAATAAATAAAATGCCTAAAAACAAAATTCATTATGTTAGTTGTGATGCAAACCTCAAATCCTTGGGGTCCAACGCAGTACCTGTCATATCCACTGACTTTATAGCTAACCACATCATGGGGCTAAAGACAAAGGTAGAGGGAAGGAGAGAGGGAGTGGGAGAGGGAATTTTCATATATACGTTACTTCGCATATGTGTGTACTACTTCCATGGAACATAGGAATTAGTTTTATTCTAAAACAACTCTTATTGAGTGACTGGGTGTCTCAGTGGGTTAAACTCTCTGCTTTCAGCTCAGGTCGAGAGGGAATTTTCATATATATGTTACTTCGCATATGTGTGTACTACTTCCATGGAACATAGGAATTAGTTTTATTCTAAAACAACTCTTCCTGGAGTGACTGGGTGTCTCAGTGGGTTAAACTCTCTGCTTTCGGCTCAGGTCAAGCCCCGCATCTGGCTCTTTGCTCGGCAGGGAGCCTGTTTATCTTCTCCTCTCTCTGCCTGCCTCTCTGCCAACCTGTGATCTCTATCTGTCAAATAAATAAATAAAATCTTTAAAAATAAATAAATAAATAAATAAAACAGCTCTTCCCAAAAATGGCAATGTGGGGTAGGATTTGCATGGTAACGAAAATTGTCAATGCAGTGCCCGACCAGGTGAACAACTATTAAAACTTGTTCATGTGATCATTAAAAAAAGAAAGAAAGAAAAGGGGGGGAAAGGAATTTAGGTCCTACTCAGGGACCTTCTAGAGCTAATATGTCTCAGTTACTTCAGATGAAAAAGGGATTTCTTCTCCCAACACGTTATCCTTTTAAGTTTATGAATAGCCTAATCAGAGAACAACATATGTTGGTGTCAAATTGTTTGGAGGATGAGAGACACTGATAATGTGGGCTTACATAATAAGAAAGGAAGCAAAAATAGAGCAAAATCTTCTGTAGTACATTGACAATGATATAATTGCTACGCTAGTAACTTGACCTCAAACTCAGCAGTACTTTGACATTAACAAGAATGCCCCAAATTCCTGTAGGGGACACCTATATAGTTATTTTGGATTCATCTAAATTCATGGTTGTCAACCTCACATTTGGTACTGTCTGCAGACATTTTCAGTTGTCACACTGAAAGTGGGAGGGTAAAGTGCTACTGGTTTCTTACACATAGTAGACCGCAGGGAAGCTGCTAAATATTCTGCAGTGCATAATGGACCCCCCCCCCACAACAACAACAACAACAAAATATCTGGCCCTAAATAGTGGCAATAGTGCCATGTTTGAGAAAGCCTGGCCTAAGCAAAAATTCTTTCCTTTTTTAAATCTCTTCTAAAAATGTTACTGCCTCTAGAAATCAAATGATAAGACTGCAAATCATTTTTTTAAAAACTATTATTAAGAATTATGTGCACATATATGAAGTATCACTGTTCTACTCAAAGTCATTTAGTGTTTTACTTCATTACATAAAGGGCATTATCACAATTAGATTTTCAGTATTTTGAGAGCAAACATGATGGAATATATCACCAAATTGTACCTGATGGATAATTTCTTAATTATTCCAGTAATTCACTGAAACATTTTTGAATCATTTTATGCATAATATTATATACTTATGTGTATATTTCATATGCTCAGTTGCAATTTGCATATATTGTGGTCTTTTCATAGGGCAGGCAATTATCTGCTTTTAATTATACTATCCCAATTACTTTTCAAAATAGTTCTATATAGTAGAATATTTCCATAAATATTCTACAGTGAGAAAACTGAAGGTATGGAGAAGCTAGATGACTTGTACATTAATATGATAAATAGAAAAACTGGGGCACCTGTGTGGCTCATCAGTTAGGAATCCAACTCTTGATTTTGGCTTAGATCATGAACTCAGGGTTGTGGGATCAAGCCCTGTGTCAGGCTCCACATTCAGTGTGGAGTGTACTTGAGATTCTCTCCCTCTCCCTGGTTGCTCTCCCCCTCTCCCTCCTTCTCTAATAAATAAATAAATCTTTAATTTAAAGAAATAACAAAGCCATGATTCAAGTTCTGGTCTTCTGAATTCAAGATAATTCTCTTTTTTACTTTTAGAGACCAGTGATGGAAACACATGAGACCCAAATTTAGAAGTTGGAAAGTGAGGATTCCCATGTTGACCAGGAATGCTCCAATGGAAGTGAGTTTATTACTTCAGTATGGTTCGGGGGAGAAGGAAGGGTTTTACGTAGGTGTTAGGCTAATGATATGACCTTACTTTGTGAGTCACAGGGTATAAAAGAAGAAAACATCAAACAGCAAATGAGTGTGTGTATAGGCATGAGCTGGGGACATGGCGGTAGTTCCTGAGCATTACCTCCAAACATACTCCAAAGCCAACAGTAACCTGATCCATAGTAAATGTGGCCCATTTATATCACAGCATCTAAAAATAAGATGAATCACTGATCAGTGCTTAGAGAGGTAGGAAGATAGGATTAACAATGAAAAATTTCAAGAACCCCTATATTATCCAAGTAGAGAAGCTATGTAAGGTTTTCAAAGTAGAGAGAATAGCACAAATAAGACTATGGAAATAGTATATAACATGGTGCCATAGTGAAAGTGAACTGTGAGATATTAAAGATATCTGGATAGTAAAGAAGGTAAGAGGGATCAATGGTTTGAGTAAGATCACGAAGTATTTAGGGTCAAGGAGTGTTTGATGTTAAGTGGAAACAGGGGCCACTTAAAAACTTTATTCAAGGTTTTTTCATTAATTCATTATTAATTTCATTAATTCATTATCAGTTTTTATTATTCAGTTGCTCATTTTAAATCAGGTAGCATACCATAATGGTTAAGTGCTGATTATGTAGAGTCAGATTTCTGTTACTGCTACTTAAAGACTGACCTTGGCAGAAAACAAATTTTTCAGCTTTAAAACAGCAATAACACTATTACCTATATCATTGTGTTTGTGTGTATGTCTGTGTGTGTGTGTGTGTGTGTGTCTGTGTGTGTGTGTGTATGTGATCAGCAAGAAAACCTATGTTAGATTGTGCCTGGCACATAGTAAGTGCAGAGTAATGGAAATTATCATTATCAATACCATCATAAGAATAATTATTACATTTATATTTTTGTTTTGGAACTATCACTTTGAGTACATTTCAGAGAAAGCTTTGTAGAATAGCTAGAATTAGGAACCATTTTTAGATGTCCTTGGTGTAAGAAGAACTTAAGATAACTTGAAGTCAGTCAATAATAAAAGGCATTGAAGAAATGTGTTCAGATCAAGTGATAGTGTGTAGACCTGATACATTTTATTGACCAAACAGATATAGGAAATGAAGAAAAGAAGTATTTTTCTGTATTTGGAATACTGATCAAGTAATGTATTATTCATTGAGATGGGGATACAAGAAGACAAGCAGACTGATGATAAAATACTGTAAGTTCAATTTTGAATGTGTTGAATTTAAAGGTTCTGTTAGAAATTTGGGTAAAAATATCCTTCAGTCTATAGATTACATGGCACTACCTATCAAAATGGAGAATGAGACTGGACATACAGATTTAAAGTTATCATTAAATTTGGCAGGCTTTTCTTTCCATGTGTATTGACAGATGTATGCATATTTTCATATTCTTCATCTTAAATTTTTTGAATCAGAGAAAAATCTCTTAAAATTATCCTAGGGCAGGTTTTCTTTAAATTAAGGTACTAAATGGTGATACAAAATGTATGTGTTCCTTTGTTTTTTATATGACTGGTATCAGCAACCTTAACCATAGTGCTAATTCTGGAATAAACTTCTTGTCAGACATAAAACTGATTTTTAGCAAACCACAAAAGTACACTGCCTAGGGCAATCCTGTGTGTGAAACATGAAAATTACAAAACATACTCTGTCATATTTTATATTTTTTTCTTTTCTACGGGAGGGATAATTTTTGGTCAAAACATTTTGTGAGAGGTGCCTGGGTGGCTCAGTGGGTTAAAGCCTTTGCCTTCGGCCCAGGTCACGGTCCCAGGGATGGAGCCCCACATCGGGCTCCCTGCTCAGCAAGAAGCCTGTTTCTCTCTCTCCCACTCCCTCTGCTTGTGTTCCCTCTCTCACTGTGTCTCTCTGTCAAATAAATAAATAAAATCTTTTAAAAATATATTTTATGGTTTACTCAGAGTATATGTAACTTTAGCCAACCAGTGTAAAGGACCATAGACAGCTCAGTTATTCAAACTCCTACACACCTATTTTGAATACTCCATATGTGTCCTGAGATATGTAGGCTCTGTTAATGTTTAAAGCACCAACTTCAAAAATAATAGGTCAAGCAGTGTCGTAGTGTTACTTGTGTAACTTACAGCATGTTATGGTGAACTGAATATTTAGTCAGCATCAGAAGTTAAAAAAAAAAAAAAGACTAATAGATCCAATAGGCTATTCTTCTAAAGAGTGTTGTTTCTGGAACACTGAGCTCATGATTTTTCAAGGAGCACAAGGATAAAATTGTACATGATTGGGCTATAGTCTAATTTATGGGTGAGTCTAAAACAATTTTAGGAGCTTAACGCTGCAATAGCCCTTTGGGGTATTAACTCTGTCATTTGGCTTGCAAGTCAGAAAATTGATAGCTCTATTATGAAGACATGTGAAATCTCAAATACATGGACTGGATGTCATGCTTAACTGCTTTTTGAGGTGACCAAAAACTGCTGACTGATTTGTTGGCTTAAATCCTGCTGAATGGATCCCTTTAATTGCCTTAAGAATATTCTGCTAAATAATTCAAAAGAACTGGAACTAAAAGGGAAGAAATATATAAATTCAAAGGGATTGTATTTAAATTAGTGTATTTAAGGCAAGGTTTGATGTAAAAATGGTTAGTATTTCAACCATATTAAAACCTGAAAACTTCACAGGACAAAACAAAAAAGAGGATTTTTTTGCTCAGATATTTCTTATTTCTTTCTCAATTATTACCATCAATGACACTGAGAGTATTATACTTATAGTATTTTAATTAAAAGAATTCTTAGCATAGTGTATTATACCTAGTGGCAAGTCAATAAGCAAATTGAGCAAAAAAGAATATATTAATTGAACATGTACTATGTGCCCAGTATTTTATTAGATATTCAGTATACTATGATGGAGAAAACACAGTCCCTGCCTTAAATCACCTTTAATATCTCATGTGAAATGCAAACACCTTCCAATAAATTTTATTGTAAAGATTTTTAAAGACAGTATGTCATATTTTGACTTTAAACAACTCTTTCAAAAAGGACTTAAGGCATCCTACAGAAATACAAATCACACATTAATGTCAAGTAGTTGACTACAGGTAGCAATACATAATGGATATGGACATGAATCTAAAGCACCAAATACATATTGTTAATTCCTATAAATTCACCTGAGGTGGGAGAGGATTCTCAGCTTTCTGGCACAGATTTAATATTACTCAGGGACTGGTTAAGATATTTTGCTCTGAAATTGGTAAGTAAAATTGATAGCTGTGGAAGTGTGTATACAGTTTTTCTTTATCACCTTTAAAAATTCTCTTTAAAATTGCTTCATAAAAATTCTCAGATTCACCTTCTTGTGACTCTATCTCTTCACACGCCTAAGAAATTGACCAGGTGGGAATTATTCTCTGATTTCATCCATTATTTCCCGCCCACCTCATCACCAAAATTGCGTGGACTGAATTGAGCAATGTCCGACCTCACAGCCTCCTCCAGATTCCAACATTTTAACTTCTTCTTCCAGATTTACTTGTAGAATGTGTGAATGGGTGACTAGGAAAAATAACTGGATGTGTCTTGGGATAGCCCTATCTGGTATTAGAAATACTGGGCTAGACTCTCCTCTCTGATATGATGAGTCATCACATGAGCACATAGAATTTTCCACCAAAGGAGGAAGTATCCCTTCTAATATGTGCTGGCTAATTATACCAACTCTATATACTATGTACATTCATAAAGTAAATAAAACAATGATAGAAAAGGAAATTGTCTCAGAAGTTCCCAAGAAAATGTGTCCTCAAAACATGCTTTTATTCTTTCCTGTCTTCAGGGACTCTTTCGGTCATCTATAACAACATTTTGTGAAATTTATTTCTAAAACAAGAAAGAAAGTGTGACTAAGGGGTTTTGTACACATTCAGAACTGGCTCACAGTGAATATATTGCCTACAGAAATACATTGTGACAAGTGGGTGGGGTGTATGAATGTAAGAGTTTTTCCAAAGAGCTTTACTTTTCCAAAGTAGTGTAGCTGTGACCCCAGCCATACCTATCATGCTCAGCCCTGTCTTGACCTTGGAACACAGAAGATATTTGATTCTGAAGGAGCACAGACTGGACATCATTGTATAGTCATAGTGCAACCTGTAGACTGTGAAGTCTAGAATTAATGTAGCATTAGGGGTACATTTAATAAGCACCTTTCCCAATCAAATTCCATTTTTGGTCTATTATCCATGTCTTTATTTTAACTAAAAATCTCTAACATCCAAATATAAAATGATCAAAAACAAATGAACAAACACAACTGCTCAATACATTAAAACCCCTAAAGAACTCTAAAGATAGGGATGCCTGGATGGCTCAGTCTGTTAGGTGTCTGCCTTCTGCCTTTGGCTCAGGTTATGATCCCAGAGTCCTGAGATCAAGCCCCGTGTTGGGCTCCCTGCTCAGTAGAGAGCCTGCTTCTCCCTCTCCCTCTACCTCTCCTCACCCCCCACTCCTGCTCTCTCTTTCTTTCTCTCATGTACACTCTATTTCAAGTAAATAAATAAATAAATAAAACCTTGAAAAAAGAACTCTAATAAATTGAAACCCTAAAGAAAACTGGTTTTACTATAGTAAGCTTTATATTTAATCCCAGTGAAACTGTTGATAGGCTTATTTTTCTTCTTATCATATTACTTGATTTAAAAGGCAGAAATCGGGGTGCCTGGGTGGCTAAGTCAGTTAAGCATCTGACTTTTTGTTTCATCTCGGGTCATGATCTCAGGGTTGCCATATGGAGCCTTGTGTAAGACTTGGTCTCAGTGCAGAGTCTGCTTGAGATTTTCTCTCTCTCTCTCTCTCTGCCCCTCCCCAAGTTCTTACTCTCTCTCTAAATAAGTAAAATCTTTAAAAATTTAAATAAATATATAAAAGACAGAAATCTCACATCACCATAGAATAGTGATGAAATAATTATACAGTCTTCTCTATTAACTTTTGTCAAGGAATATTTAATTACTTACCCTAAAGAAAAGACTTTCTGGCTTAAAAGAAAAGAGAAGTCACCTGTCTTCTCACTGTTAACTGATGATGAAAACCTGGGGACAATTTTATTGGAAAATATCAAGACTAAGAAATGCAGAAACGCAGAAATCATTGAGGAGAACAGATTGGTATGAGATTTCCTTAGATATTTTGATAGCCTATCTGATGAGATTTAGAGACCAAGAATGGGATAGCCTATGATGTTCAATCAAAGAGGACTTTTATTAGGGGTGCCTGGATGGCTCATTCAGGGGAGCATGTGACTCTTGACTTCAGGGTTGTGAGTTTGAGCTCCACATTGGATGAAGAGATCACTTAAAAAAAAAAAAAAGAAGACCTTTATAAGATCTTTTATGAGGGAAGAATCTTCATTCTTATCTTTATAATAATAATAAAAAGTGACTATTTCAAGTACCTAAAGCCATTTTTTAAAAGATTTTATTTGTTTATTTCACAGACAGAGATCACAAGTAGGCAGGGAGGCAGGCAGAGAGAGGAGGAAGCAGGCTCCCTGCTGAGCAGAGAGCCCCATGCGGAGCTCGATCCCAGGACCCTGGGATCATGACCTGAGCCAAAGGCAGAGGCTTTAACCCATTGAGCCACCCAGGCGCCCCTATAAAGCCATTTTTTGAAAGAAGTGCCAGTATGGAAATAAATAGTCAGTTAGCCTGGATCATGGGTGGATTAGGTTAATTATGGCATTAATTGATTATGTACTTTTATTATAACATTCCATATAAATGATGGAGTTATTCCTTTCTCTATTTGGAACCATCTTATTACATGAAGCTCTAAATCTCTTTCACATATTAATCCCACATATTTAACAGCTACACATTGTTCTAGTTTTTGGTCTTCTCTGACTCCCAGACTACAGGAGGTTTCCCTGTCCTATATATTAGTAGAAACTTATATTTTCTGTTCATAGTATTTAGTGTAGTTGGTATTTTATACTCAGTGATGTGAACATTTGTTTGCTGTTTGTCTCTCACCTTAAGACTCTCAGAATTGGAGATCATCAAACCCTGATGTCTAAGGACACTCAGTTTCAGGGCATGTTCTGGTCCTGTTACTTCTGATAACCATATCAAAACCTTTTAACTCTTAAAGCCTAGTCAGATTTGCAATACAGAAGAACCAAATGAGTTCCACAGAAGAGACTAGGCAAATTTTCCTGCTGTTGAGGCATTGCTAAGATTATTTCAAAACTTCAAAATTTGAAGACTTTATCACATTGCCTCTAACATGTATTGTTGCTAATGAAAATTTTAATTTCTGTTCCTTTGTAAGTGCCCTCTTTTTTCTTTCATGCAATTCTGAAAATTCTTGAAGATCCACAATTCACTTGTAGATTTATTTTACTGATATTTGGCACTGAATGTGATTTCTTTAACTGGAAAAATTTTTTTAAATAAGTTTGTCCCATTCTTTTTCTCTGTTCTTTATTTATATTAAGAATATACTGGCCTTTCTGAAACTAATCCTGTGTATCTTAAACTTTCTTTTACATTTTCCAATTCTAAATGTATTTATTTTAAATTCTCTGAAATTTCCTCAACTTATATACACTATTATATTGACCTTCAAACTTGTTTCTTCTATGGTCTTCAACTTTTCTATTAAAATATTTTAATCTAGACAAAAACTTTTCTAAAATGCAATTTTTTCAGCCTCTATATATTTAATAGATGTGCCATCATTTCTGTCTTTTCTTTTTTTAGAGATAGTATGCGAGGGAGAAGGGGCAAAGGGAGAGAAAAAGAGAATCTTTTTTTTTTTAAAGATTATCTACTTGAGAAAGAAGGAGAAAGTGAGTGAGCAGGGGAAGGGGCAGAGGAAGAAGGAGAGAATCTCAAGCAGACTCCGTATTGAGCCCAGAGCTTGATACAGGGCTCAATCCCATGACCCTGAGATCATGACCTAAACCAAAAGCAAGAGTCTGACACTTAACTGACTTAGCCATCTAGGTGCCCTGATGTGCATCATTTCCAATAGTAATAAACACTAATATATAATCATTCATTATGTTGTGCTAGGCACTGTTCTAAGTGCTTCAATTATTAAATTTCACACCAACTC